>JADQWA010001270.1:0-34481 GCA_018344505.1 Nebria ingens riversi
CTTCGTAAAAGAAAGTAAAAATTTGATTTACTATTGATTTTAAATTTAACACAATTTACACAAAGTTGTATAAAGCTTATTAATATTTGTTATTTCAGTAAAATTTTCATATAATTTTATAAACATCACTTAAAAGTTCAAGAAAACTATACGATTTTTTAAAATTATCTGTTATTTTTCGATTAAAATTATATTAAATGTCCATTGTTTTGTACAGCAATAAATGTACAACAATTTTATTTTACTACGATTTAAGTTTGAAAATTGGGTGTTTGAAGATGAATTCGAAATATATTTCAAGCTGGAATCAAATGGGGATATTTTGCAATATACCATCGGAAGCACGTATACAAAAATGTCAATTTATACCGACTTCAAAGATACGATTCTACAGATATATGGGCTCACACGATAAAATTTACAAATGGAAAGATCAATTGTGCACCATGCTATCTAGATGTTATTCTTTTTTTAGAATCGAGAAAAGATTTTTTTAATATTTCACTTCTCCCAATTCAACTAAACCTAATCCCTCCCATATTTACCATGGTTAATAACATTTTTGGATGACCAGATTTGTTCTGGTTCTCAATTCTTCTTAAGAACAAGAATTCCCTGAACTAGATACAAAAGTTTTATCACGACCCAATGCGGATATATATTTCCAAAAACGTTCCGGTTCCCAAGTACTGTCCAAACACTTGGCACGATATATCATCAAATTGTAAACTTAGTCATTTCATGATGCGTCAGAAATGTTTCCATATCACCGACACAAAAACAATCATATTCATTAGAATCGTTATTTTGCATCTGACTCATATCATTTTTAATGACATTTGTATTGTATATTTAACACAGTTATTTCGTGTAAATACAAAAAATATAAAAGTGCGCGATAGTCAACACGAAAATATTGATTCAATAAAGCTAAAAGATATATTTTCGTAGGTTAATTATGAAATATGTTTTGAGTTGATTATACAGTAAAATATTCCCTTTGGTAAGTCGACTGGGGCATCTTTTTTTAAAATCTACTAACCAAGTGCTGAATGCCATACCCTTGCCATATCGATTTTGTTTCGCAGGTATAAAATTTAATTTCCTGTAACCGGAATTGGAGATTGTTTCTAAATATAAAATGTGTTGACGAAATCGCATAAGTTAGATATTATTTAAACTTAGAAATATTATTAACAAACAAGTATTATTTAACACATTTTTATGTATCAAAAATATAAATTCTTTTACGCTGTAAAATACACAAAAATAGATATGAATGTGTATCGCTTTTATTAATTAATTTTCTCTGTGCATGTATAGAAATATAGACGACGTTGTTATAATATTACTCTTATTATATTTTATTTTTATAATACTGTAGGTATTAAATTTAGGTAATTACATTAAAAGTATTGTAAATGTAAATATTGATTTACAGTGTCATGCGTGGGCCATTTACGTGGGTTATTTAAATATTATGAACACGGTGCAATGTTGACAAAATTGTCAGTGCAAAATAATAATTTGATAGAAGTTCTGAATTTTAACAAAAAGTTAACAATTGAATGTATTATTCGTTTATTTCGTGCCAACTTTCGTGACGAATCCAATATAATTCAAAAGCAGAGGCGCAGAGTAAAACGACGTACTGAACCAACTGGAACAGATTTATTTTGAAATTGATTACAAATGGCAGTCACACTTACAGCAGACACACACGTATGCGATATTCGCCATCGACGTCACACAGAACCAATAAAATTTTATATATAACTCACTGTAAAACAATCAAAATTACACAGCCGAGTCATTGATGCATGAATAATAAAAAATCAAATAAACAGTGCAACAGAGAGAGAAGCTCAAATATACTTTTGAACAAGTTCGCATTTGTAAATGTTTTCATCAAATTAAACGAATAACATAAATAATTACATATGTGTCTGTAATTGTTATTTTGATAGAACAAAAAATAATTTCATCGTGAAGTATATTTATAAAAAGTAGCATGAATTACTATAACTGTTAAATAGAATTTATAATGCACGTAAACTGAGAATAATAAACGATTTCAATTCACGTACCACCGACATATACTCGCTACCATTATTCTCCATACGTATAAGTCAGCGGTTCTCTGAATTAAATTATTTGTCAGAATTTGTAATTAAATTCAGAGTTGTGACAATACTTAGGTACCGATGAATTCAAGTGCAGTTTTGAATCTACCAAACAGAACAAAACTTCGAACCGAACTAAATTTACCGTTTCAATAAGCTGATGCTATCTAGCAAAGCACGATCCTAATTATTATGCTTACGTTGTATTATTTTCATTATATTCTATAATAGAAATTATCTAGTTTATTATTAAAACATCTCTTTTCTCATTCGGAAAATAAATTTAGAATCCCACTGCCAATTAAAACAATTTTACAAACATGCTGCATAATTGCACCATAACTGGTAAATATATGTGGTTGTGATAAATATACATAAACGTCCTAAATATTTGTTCAGTAAATAATTCACTTATTGTTGTAGCAACGAAAAAATTGAATTGATTTTCCGCGGCACATAAAAATTACAATCAAGTATACACTTAAATGAATAAACCATCGAATCTTATTTGTATATAAATTTGCTCAAAATTAGCAATTGTTATTATACAATATGGTAAAAAATTGCTTAAACAACATATTGTTTATAAATTATTCTCTGATAATTTGTATTTTTAAATATATTTAGTATCTTTTTCAAAATAATATAATTTAACAATAAACACAATTTACTGTAGGTATCCTTGGTTTTTCTACATGTATGAATATAAAAAATATAATTAAATTTATATACACGAATAAACAGACGAGTAAATACGCTTTACGGTAATGTGATTCTAAGAGAAGGAGAAACGTTATTGGAATGACACGGAAGCGTCTCTGACACGAAGATCGTTATATCCTGAAGCTTTGAAAGCTTTGGGAGAACGTAACGGCATTGCCATCTCACGGCAAATGTTGAAAGCGTGTGCAATTTAACTTGAACACCAGATGGAATTAGCGCGAGATTTAAATTTGTGCGCATGACTTAAATAATAATTTACTAAACTACGTTTGTTATTAAATTAGCGGTACTTACAAATTATAATATATTTGTAATCCTTACTGCAGGTTTAGGGATGTAATAGTTAATCCAAAGTTGATGCACTTACCTAAAAAAGAAAATTCAGAATTAATAAAATACATACTTTTTTTAACATTTGTATTACTTTACAAAATAGAGGTAGAATTCATTTTATGTTACTGGTAATTGTATCTTAATTAGCTTAATAATCAAAAATATTTGTTAAATCGTAAATAGTGCTTGAAACACTGTAAAAAAATTAAAAGGTTTTCTGAATAATTTTACATTAAATATAAAGTAAATTTACACTTATTTTTTACAGAGTAAGTGGAGCAAATAAATTATGAATTTTACCTTCAAGTTATAAAGGATTTAGTAAATTGACTAGGTATATTAAATTTATATTATAAATAAACACTATATACTGGAGTATCGATATGCAAAGCATAAATTAATACAATTTATTAAAATGCAAATACACTAAGAAATTTGAGGAAATAATATAGGTCCACTCCGAAAATTATTTACTTATTTCAGAAATAATTAATTTTAACTAACAGCGAATTGGCCATATTAAGTTAAAACTAATTTTAATGGTGTTAAAATGTATTTTACAATAAAATTAACCAAATTCGTTTTGGGAATAGACCAATATAAAATCCAAGTTAAATTTCAACTTTCTTAAAATATATTTTTATAACAAGAAAATTCCAATCAATGTAATACAATAATTTCAGATCGTCATGCAGATATCTATCAAAATTTGAACATATTGCCTAATATATTGTATTTTTACGAAGCATTACAATGTTTATAAATTTTGGAATGTTCTTTTTCTAAAAATCAACTGTACATACTGCATACTGTTTTAGAATAAAAATATATAAAATTGAAACATGCAGTCAATCTATAATGCAATTTTCAATATATATATATATATATATATATATATATATATATATATATATATATATATATACATATATATATATATATATATATATATATATATATATATATATATATATATATACATATATATATATATATATATATATATATATATATATATATATATAAATATTATAGGTACCTATATAAAATCCATGCATGGAACTACAATATTATTTACTATTGAACCCTTATCTAGATCTAGAATCTAGATAAAATATCATGTATAGTTATTATTGGTATGCCCGATTTAGTGATTCAAATTTTATTGTTTACCTATTACAAATTTCATTGTATTAATAATCCACCTTAACTTTAAGACGAAATTTCAAATTGTTTTTGATTGAAAGATAATTTAAGTTTCTTTGTGATGTTTCATTACACAGCTATATTCGTACTGATTTCTAACGAGTCTATTTTTGTAAAACTGACAGTGCATTAATACAGAACTAGGTTGTGTAGACTTAAACTAGTTCAATGTTATAACGAATCAATACAAAACCACATCCTAACCACAACTACTTGTATTTATTGAGTCCCATCCAGTACAAATCGATTTGCTATCTGTTAAACCAAGGTTCTACAAGAACGCAACATTACACGCTGTGCGTATAGTTATTGGTCATTTTGCTTTCAATGAAATCACTTCATTTTCTAGCCTGATTCAGCTTACAGATGCTTAGGATCTAGTTGTGCAATATGTCTACAATGCACATTGATAACTAATGTGTATTATTACTTGGAATTGTGTTTAGAATGTATCAAGCTAATGACTATGGTAGAGCAGAGTTGTATAATAAAGAAAAGTTGTCGATTGTTAAGTTTCAAAGCGAGATATGATTATAGTTTTGGTTGCATTAGATATTAATAACTTTTGAAGTTCACGGTTGGATCTCTAGTTTTGACTGTTAAACTTGTTTAGTTGTTCTATGTTTCATTCAGACTAATGCACATCTTTAGTTTTGCATGTAAAATCAAATTATATATGTTATAGAAGAAATAATGTTCAGTTCTTTGTTATTCTCTTTGCGTTTTTATATACCTAAGTCGGGTAAGAAATACATATATGTAGTTGTGACGTTTTTTAGGATAATATTTCTAATATAATATGGCATTTGTGTTAAAAGTGAAAATACTATTAACTGAAAAGTAGAATGCAAACCGGTAAATGAAATAACGCGTTTATAGCAACAAAAGTTCCCGCTACCGAACATTTCCGAGCGAGCCCGCCAGTGGGACTCCAACTAGGAGTGCCCCGGAAAGCGGGTAGTGGTAGCATGTACGACCCCTGCCCCGACGCTACAGACGCCCGCAATGCAGCAGCCGGCACGACGCCTGCCGATGCCTAACTATGCGGGGCGTCGTCACGATCGTTGCCGGCCTTACCCTCTTCACTTCCCGTCATTTCACTCTCAGCGCGGAAAACCCCGTGACTATGATAGTGCCATATTTCTATGAGTATACACTATGCCGTTTTTGTATAGAAAGGAAACAATATGTCGGGCATTGTATATAAATAACAGATTATACATACAGTGCATAAACAGTTTTACGTTATAAGGAAAAATTTTAATATTCTTAATGACGAAAAATAAGAACAATTCTAATTAATCAAGAAATACATTAATTTTGATTATTGAAAATATATATTTTCATAAATAATATACTGCTTGTAAAACAAGACCGCTGAAGAGTAAATAGCAACACCACAATGTGTATGTATATTTATACTTTTTAACGCAACCTGCATTGTTATTTTTTGTGTGAATGAAAACAAATTACGTTTAATCGAAATCAAGCGTAACAATAATGAGAAGTATACATGTGATATGAACCCTGTATAACTAAGTAGCATGAAGATTAAGGTCACGATAAAGCGCGAGTTTCTCGTTGCTTCCGCTACAGATTTCCGATGGCGCCACTAGCCTGCCCTGCTCAACACACGCTGCACGTCACAATCCGCCAATACTTATTTTCTCTGTTGTTCTAACTCATATATAAAATAAAAACAGAAGAAACACAAATAGGTTAAGTTCAAGTACTACCCATATGAGCGTATACATTATTTTTTCTAACTCACTTATTAAATTACGTATATTACATACAGAAAGTATCAGGCAATCCTTTATATTTTGTCCTTGATTTTTTTTAATATTAAGTAGAGCGCTTTATTAATGCAAAAACATTTTTTTAAATTATTATTTTTACTTATTTCAAATGCCTGTTAATATATGATTTTAATTTTTATTTCTTGCGACACAAACAATTAATAATGTTCGAATTATAGGGTGTAGTATTTAGATTTACAAAATATAATTAGTGAAATGAAGAAATTTGAGAATATGCTATTGTGTGTTAATATTGATAATGTATTTTTCAAAGATATACATTTTAATGATCGGTGCAGCCATCTAGCGAATGTTTCATATAACAAACAATTCAGAAAGTTTCAGATTTCCACTGTGGGCGGCGACGCTAAAACCGGCGCACTGGCGTCACCCAAGATCGACGTCGACAAACACTTGTTGAACAAAGCATGTGTGACTGGAAACAACTATGGTGTTTCACTAATGCGTACTTTTATGTGTACTAAAATATACACTCGATTGAGTTATTTAATGTATTTATCAATTTTAACGTATAAATTATATAATACAAAATAATTATAAACCTTTTCCAGTAATATTACAGAATTTTATCGAGTATTTTTTCAGTGTACTGAAACATATATAAAATGCAATTATATTTTTCACTTTAGCCATATATGCGCAGTAGATATTATATAGAACTCTACGTAAATGTCTACTTTGATGAATCACATTAAACTTTATTGATTCAATTAAAAAAGTCCATTTGATGAACTCAAATACTATAAAAAGTGATATAAAAAATAATTGCGAAAATATATCCACTCTAAAGTATTTCTTTGACGTCAAACAGTACCTACACGTGTTCATAAAATTGAACCGAGTGAAAATGTCAAAACTATTATACAGAACATAAAGAATACTCTTTAGATTATTAGCACGATAATAGATGCATCAGAAAATAGAATTATGCTATTAAATATTAATTTTTTTTATATTTCATCCAATTTGTTATTTGAGAAAATAAACATAACATATGTCCTATTAAATATTTCTATAAAATTCAAACATTGATATTAATAACTATTAAAAATTAATTAATTAATATACCTACTAAGTTACTAAGTTCTTTATATATAAATCTGTGGTTAAAGTGAGTCGTGCAGCACCGAAACGAATTTCGCGTCAAAATTTGAAACTGTAATTCATTACGAAGGGAAGTGTTATTTGTACATACAAGAGGTTTCGTAGCGACGTAAGACAAGTAGTCCTCGCAGTATATAAATGATTTATGGTTAGGCTGTCATTCAAATTTCAAACATTAACAGTTCAAAGCATCAGTTATAACGTATAACACACTAATACACGTGGTAGATCCAAATGGAATAATCTTCCAAGAGCACTCTTCGCCGAAGAACAATACACAAGGTGGTCACGATAATTACCATAAAGGTAACTGAAACTTCATATAGAGAAAATTAACATCATTCTAAGGCCAATTTTAGGAAGAAAATACTAAATACTATAAGAGTTTGATTTTATTATCAAAGAAGTTATTTGGCGATTTTAACTTCATTTAAACTTAATTTAATTCCACTAAAAGCTAAGTTGAATATTAAATATGTGGTTCCATTGCGTTTTGTTTAACAAATACTCGTTATAATGCTTTGTTAAAGAACTTTTGCTAACGAACTTCCTCGTATAACTTCAGTTTCCTATTCTGTCAAAAACAAGCTCGCTGATGTCTATACTCTACTCGTAGTTATATCTACCGGATGAAATATTTAAAAAATCACAATTAGAAGCCATAAATAATTGTCAGGCTCGAAACCACTTATTTTGGAAATACTTTTGAACCGAAATATGACTCAGTAAAGTCATGAAATATTTGCGATCGAAACTACGAAAACCGGTAATGGAGTGGCCCGCTGACAAGGGAACGCTAATGATAGATAACTGAGTTAGCTGATACCACGTTACATCAGTGGCAATGCCAGTGCCTTTGCCTGAAGTACTGCACTGTTCAGTGGATGATGTTGAAGCTACTTCGTGATTTCATTAGGTATCACGAGGGCCAAATTTTTTATTATAAATCAGCAAAAAAAACAGCGCATGCACTTTCAACGTTGATTTGTTGCAGTAAGACAAATATAAATCCACTTAAAATTTACTATACAGATATATTTCATTTCATTTGTATGCACAGATATATATATATATATATATATATATATATATATATATATATATATATATATATATATATATATATATATATATATATATATATATATATATATATATATATATATATATATATATATATATATATATATATATATATATATATATATATATATATATATGAAATACGATTATTCTAAAATGTGTTCCACATTTGAAAGATATTATTTATGATTGTATTTATATATATATATATATATATATATATATATATATATATATATATATATAAATATTGATCAATCAATCAATCATAAATAATATCTTTCAAATGTGGAACACATTTTAGAATAATCGTATTTCAAATGACAGAATATTAACCCAGTTATCTATAGTAATATCAACGAAACGATGGAAAACAAATGCAATAAATCACAAGTTTATCGGTTTAGTATTAAAAATGCACGCGGGAATTGGATGTTAACAGTTTGTCGATTTAAATTTACGACTACCTACGTTTTTGTGTTGTGACTAACGACCAACCATTTACAGTTTGATAAATGGAAAATCAAACATCAGGAAACATATTCTATGAATAACAATCAAGCACTGACTAAAAACAAATGTCTTTTGGCAAACGATTTGTGAACGTATGACGCCAATGTCAACACTATAAACGAAATGTCTCATTTAACGTAAATAAGTCATAATATTATCAATTATATGCGTCCTGACAGTTTAAATATTTCAAATTAGTTTTACTTATTAGCAACTTCCTTTGTAATTCAAATACCTGACAGCTATCTTACAAACAAATTCATTTTGAAAGGCACTTAATATTAAATTGTCAGTTATTTATGATTTTTTAGAAGACACTGTAGCAAATTTAAAATTAATAAATTTTTCATATAAATATAACTAATACCCGTCAAACATAACAAAATCACTGCAACAACTGCATAAGCATGTCTTAAAGTAAACCAGAATAACAAACCTCAAATAATAATGTTTCTTTTCTCTTTGATGTATTACTAAAATAGAGTCATTTTAGTAAATAAATTAATAGGTACGTTGTCTTTCGTGTTTAGTAAATAACGAAAATAACACGAATAATGAATTGTGTGTAGAACTTGAGAGTATTGTTAGAATCGAAAATAAAAATAATCAGCCCCAGAATATCGTTATACAAACACCTTTGAAGTTCGCATATGCCTCTGGGCTAGACGATACATCCTGTCAATGCGTAATACATTATTGAATACGATTCAACTGTGCATATTTGGAAATTGATTTTCTATTCGTCGTTTCGTTTGTGAGGTAGGATACAGTGTGTTTCATTTCAATTCTGCGCTGCACGTCTTCCGTTACTCGATTGAACGATACGACAAAAAAAGGTCCGTTAAATGGGGTATAACAATCACATTTCGCAGACAACATTAATTTATTTATTTTTGACCAAAGCGGTAAAAAACACCCAACAACAATAAAAATAATGATGGTATTACACTTTTATCACGATTTACCTGCAAGTAGGTAATCGAATAAAAATAATGCATTTGTGTAAAAAAGGTCAAGCAGTATAAGATAAAATATTACTTAGTACCAATCTTTTTTGACTGACTGAAGTATAAGTGAAATAATAATAATTTTTTGTGTATTGGTGGCGTTGAGAACTACGATTATGCGCGAACATCAAGGTCAAATTCACAGCTATTTTTAGTCTATATCTAGCGACATTATATTCTCCCGAAAGTAGTTAAACTCCTCGAAATAGAAATTTAAAATATAGATAACTCGGACAACAATAAATTGGTTGGGTACACAACTAGATTAAAAATTCATCATGAAATTAAAATTAATACTGTAATTTTAAAACGCTGAATAAACTATAGAAATTAAAAAAATAATTTTGTATCAGATGAAATAATTAATTTTTATAGCGAAATACATTATTTGCAATTTGAATCCTAACTACTTCCATTTTTAATATCCATTTTCCTCATTCATTATTCATCAGTTTTTGGTCCAGGCCATGCATGCATTAATCGTATCACGCAAGTTTGATTGCATACTCGATGCTGTTTATAAGCAAAATAAATTTTCACAAACGCCAGAGATTGCTTCATATAATATCAACATAACTGATGCTATCAATTATGCATAGACTATAAGCAATAAATATTGCTTAAGTAGTTCAAGGTCAAACGCTTTGAGGTAATTCGTTATGCAGTGTACGTTACGATATTGTTTATGTTTATATACATTTCAGAAACTGCCCAAAAACTTTTCACAATTTTTATATTTCTAATAATAGAATAATTTACTTACTATTGCTTACGTGTTTTTCCGACATTTTTATTATTTAAACAAACATTTAAGATAGTTTCAGATTTCAGGTTTATGTTGTTTAAAGTCGATGTTTCACCATTAATATTTTATAAGTTTGGTCACATTACGGTAATAGCGCTCTTTACTCAACGGTTTTTCTTTTTTATACTACAGCTACATCATTAATATTTCACTAAACTACTTACGACGCTGTATGGACCATTAGAGCTTGCACCAATTGTTTAAAAAAGATTAGTAATATATCTTGTAAGAGCTTATGAAAGATACAAATAATAATAATAAAATAAAAGATATTAAAGACACTATGCCAGTGTTGCAGAACAAATATGACCGCTTTTATTATTGGTTAGGTAGGTCTGGTTAGTGGAGTCATTTATTTTATGAGTGCACCACTTGGACTTAGTCCAAATAGAAAGACGCAAAAATACACAGCACGACTCCTATGGTAGGTAATATATTTTTAAACTACGACTAGTTCAAGTTTAGAATTATTACTGCATTACATTTCGCTTAGTCAACAAAACACTACCTTTGATTGTAGATTTATTACGAGTCACTAACTATAAAGGTCGTCTTACACTACACAATATACTGAACAAGAAATTGAACCATTTTTGGAACAAACAATAGTTCGCAATATCATACAGTAAATTGTTTGAAATATTGTCTTGCCTTTACTTTACAATATTCTATTATGATTTTTCAATTTGCAATTTCGCTTATTAGTTACCTATAGATTTACATTTAAAGAAATTATCACAATATATATTTTATAAAAATAATATTGTGTACTGGGTAATTTAGTAAATTGATAAAAATGGATTGATCGCTCTTCTTGACGAGTATCTATTAGAAAGAGAAAAGCAACTAGACGGTAAAGTTAACAAAACTTAGGGACAGATTATCTTTCCTAACACAAATGTCGCAATCAATCATTTTATCAGAAACAAGGTGACGTCTACGTATATACACAAACTAATGATACAATCTAAGTTTTTTAAATCCATAAGGTAACTATTATATTTTTAATGATATTTTTAAAGTTATTCTCAAACATTTAAATTTAATTACTAAGTTATTAAAAAAGTTTTGTTGATATATCATGAATTTTATACATATATATATATATATATATATATATATATATATATATATATATAAATATAAAAAAATATAATTGAACTACAGCCATAAGTCTCCTATGCTACCGAGAACAGGTGTCACTTTGTCGTGAAAATTATAGTCCCTAAGGCTACTTCATATACGAGCCTACAAATCCACACATAACTGTGACCTGTGGAGCAAAAAGTTTTTTGAGACAGCATTGTCTCCGTTGACCCTGATAAAAATAGATGTGCATTTATAATTCAAAACTATGTAATTATACTGAAATTTAGTCAAATAAGTATTTTCACAAATTTAATTAAATTACTTTCAATTTCAAAAATTGTAGAGATTTCAACGAGTGTTCAACCTTGTGCTAGATAACAAATATTTTTGTAAATTTTGCTAAAAGGAAATATTTATCTCATTTTTAGTTATTTGCCAAATAATATTATTATAAAAATATTTTATAGGTTTTTTTTTTTAATATATCCTCTAAGCTAAATTAATTACTGTATATCTGGTGACAGCTACTGCTATATAATTTAAAAATTAGCAATTGTCATTTGAATATACCTAATGTACCAGAATAAATCAGTTTTGTTAGATTAATGATAATAACATACATCAAAAAATAATTAATGATCAAAATACCAGTAGTATATGCAACTCAATAAAAGTTGATTTATCATAAAGTTAATTATACAAACTAAAATGATATATTTAACCAACAAACACTAAATAATAGAGAGAACTATTTGCTCTAACAAACATTTTTATCACTTGTTTTCTCCCCACAAGGTATATGTTGTTGTCAACATATTTGCACTTTCCAGAAGAAAATTTGATGAAAAATAGACTGAGTTTCAATTTTAAGTTTGATTGAATGCCCAGAGGTACTGCTTTTTGATACGAAATTACATCCTCTTGTTATCAAAGACAAAATATAATAAACGTATTTTCATCCAAAAATTATTATAGGTACTTGTAAGGAAATATACATCATTTACAAAATATTGTACGTAGATCTTAAATTCAAGATAAAATCAAACAAGTGTAAAATAAAATGAAACCCCTTTTTTAATAGAGGTTAAATATATTTCATCTCATCTACAAACAACGCAAATTATCTCACAGTGAGTGGCGCGTGATAAGCCGGATGAGTTATAATGTCACACGTACCTCGCTAGGGCGAACTCGCCAAAATACTCGGTCATAGCGAACATGGTTCGTGTATGTTGACGGACTCATCACAGACACAAATGTTAACGCTTTTCCTTCACGTATTTTCACGCACCGATGTCGAGTTTATAGTTAGCTTCATTATCCAACCCGATTTAGATTTAAGAAAGCGTATGCTATAATTGCAACTGGTGCTTCAGTTGTTGAAATCTCGCCCAGAGCATCACAGCAGTAACCGGCGAATCTTTCGTCGTATACCCTGTTATAAACGGTTCGTTTCATCATGTTTGTTTGAGGTGTATGGCATTGTTGATCCTGACTTAATATGTGTTTGAAATTATATTTGTCGTATTGCGTTTAATTATTTCTCTGCCCATTTATCAACCTTGAAGTTTTAAATTGTAATGCGCATTTTAAATAATAAATGACTTTGAGTTAGCAATCGCAAAATTGTATATTAATTTATTATTCTCTTTATGATATTTTCTGTTTGTTAACACACAACACTTTGTAGAAGTATGTTTTAGCTTTTATTAGACAACTGGCCGAAAGTGTGGACGTTTTCGTTTCAACAACCGATTATTGATCAATTTAGAATTGGACGGGTCTTATTGGTGATTATAAAATATATTATAAATGTGTCTTTAAAAAGCATGTTAAAAATATACCCAGCAAGCTGAACTTTTTATAGATTTATGTAAAATTATCAATGATAGTTTCTCGTTTCGTGTAAATAGTCAATAAAGGTATAAGGCAAGCGCGAAAATTCGTCGTTTCCAACAGGCATTGTTAGATGGACTGGGAGGAGTGAGCGCAACTTGCTCCTACAGTCCACTGCAAGCACACTTGATCAAGTTGATACTGTCCACCAAAACACACCATTTAATCGGCACTCAACATTATTATTTATAATTTAAAAGAGAAACTCGTCAAAGTTGTTAACACCGAAACAAGATTCTGTGAGCAGAATTTGGTTGAACATTAAAGATAATCTTGTTGTGATAGCAACACCGGTACAACTAAAGGATTGTTTATATACAAGTTGTAATTTGCATCACTGAATACAATAACAAATTCATTTAGTTTTTGTGTTGGAATTCTGATACCAGAACGTCACAATGGTTTACTGTTGTGTCGTCAATCAGCAACTGGTTTGTATAGCGGATTTGATGACAAATACAGACTGGACGAACCACAAAGGATAATAGTTACGGAACCAGATTGCAATTTACTCACTGTATCATTCATGTGTGAAATCACTTTAATCTTGTTTGAGCATTCGCTGTATACTCTTGTGATAACAAGCACACCTGGATACGTTGACACAATATAGTGGTGGATGAATAAACCACTAGTAACTTGCACTTTGTGGCACTCGAAAATAGGAAGCGATTAGTTTATGCTTGAGCACTGAAAAGATTTTTGCAATGCAAAGAGGCACACCAAAACGACGAGGTTTACCAACGTAAATGAGATGAAATTTGCATATTACGTCACAGAAATGACACAAACATCAAAACGGATGTGGGCACAGTAAGGGAAGACACTAAGCAATTTAGAGGTGAGGTTGTGATGTATTGTTTATAGGAGCACTAATGCTTGGCACACAAACTTGAAAAGCACGTGAGGACGGTGGCACATTCACAAGAAAATAAAAAACAAGAAAGACACTAAGCAATATTATAGGTTCTAGTCCTTTCAGGGTTGGTTTTCAGTTACTTGTTGGACAACCAACTATTTTGAGTTTTATAGAAGAGAGGTGGAAAATGTGATTGAGAGATGATGAACTTGCTCATCCAAGAAACGGGGTAACGGGCGCAGATCTGTGACCGTTTCTCTGCAACTAGTCTACTGATGGCGCGCGAAGCAGCACGCTGTGCTGTGATGTTGGTTGGACCCGGTTCGGTCGGCGGCGGCAGATCAGCGCGCGGATCCGGCGACGCGTCGACACGGAGCGGATCGACTCTCCGGTCTTGGCTTCGGTTCCCACACCCGTCAACGACACGGTACGGTCTCGAAGGGTGGGCGTGTGTGTTCAAAGAAAACACTACTTGCGCGATTGATGGAATATCTCAACACAATATAACTTAACTAGTACTAGGGTTAACAAAATACGTTGTAATATCCACCTACAAATTACCTTTTTATAACCCTTAACACCTGTATTCATATATAGTCACAAACCGATTTGAGATTAATTTTTAAACGAGTTAGTGTTTTTAATCAATTATAATGATTTGACACAAATATTGATTCCACTTTCCAGATATGCACATTTCTATTAAGTATTAAGTGAGTGCTCTAAATTCTGAGTAGGAAAATATAATCATGACAATAAAATCCCTAAATAAGTGAGCTAAACATTTTTCTTTGGCAACATTTCTATAAAAATGTTGTTCTCATTATTATTTGATTAATATTAAATATGTTTTTCTTGTTATGAACAACAAATAATTTGCATTTTATATTTTAAATTACTTAGACATATTTTTCTTGTTTTTTCATCTAATTAAATTCATATTTCTCTTACCAAACATGTTGTTTTAGATATTTAAGATATGTAAAAAATGTAATTTATATTTATGGCATAAAAATAAATAGAACAACCGGGAAGGCGTTTCCCTTGTGACAACTGTTTTACCGATAGCAAATATACTATCAACTATGCATATACCATTAGCTGTCTGAAATAAAATGACACTATATTATTTTTATTAATAGTGCCTCTTGTCTCTAGAGTAATTATTTTTTAGGTATTCTAAATGCATAATATAAAAAACAATAAAAACTAATTCTCTAAACAATACGCGATAACATAATCGGTTTAGTTTGACTATATCCCAAAAATGCTATTCTTGTTTAACAAAAAGCAAGATTTATTTTCCTTTCAAAAACACAATGTCACTATTTCAATAATTTTGAGCTGATAATCACATGATGTGTTCACTAGCTGAATCGTGCGCAAAATTCTATATTCCTTGACTCGGCAGAAGGAATATTTTCCCCACATTTTCATCACCCCCTACGATTTTGTAATACTAAAATTCTTGCAACATTCCGGACACATCAACCGGAAAAGGAGGGTACCGAATACTAGAAACGACGATTGAGTTTGCAAAACGAAAAAAAAACATCGTTTAAGACACCCAATGAAATATAAATATTTAAAACCTATTGTTTTACTTTTGAAACATACAATATTTAGGAGAAATTTGTTATAAAGAATATGGACGATATTGACGGAAATATAAAGCAAATTATTCATGAAATATTAAATCGTCAAACAATGACAGTTGTGATCGTAATATATGATTGTTAAAGTTGAATATTTAATAGTGTCTACATAAATTACAAGGAGCTTCATATGTGTTCTTTTACAATAGATATACACTCAATAAAATGAAAGTAAAGAAGTTAAATCACATTTATCTATATCACAATCACGGTTAAATAATCCTCCAAGAGACGATCCAGTCCGCCAACAAACTAAGATTAAGTGTTAGTGTCCAATATAATAGAATTTCAAACAAAGTTGCTGTTTTGTGATTTCTCGTATGTGATGCGTTCAATAACATGGAAACAGTGGCCTAAAATGGTTTTCATTGTTATTCGTTCGAACGCATTGTTATCTTATGGTGGAAATTTCCATAACTAATAAGTTTTCGCTAATTGCAAGTCAAGTATTTTTTGCTAGTAATCTAGAGATGTCTATATAACCTAAGGGAGTGAAACGAAGCAATTTATTTATCAACAATATAACATACCAATAATAAAATGTAATATTGTAAATTCCAAATGCAAGTTTTTCGTAATATTTTAGCACACATAAATTAGTTGAAATCCATTAATTCTCTGACATATTGATTGTTTCTAGTAAATAAAACAAAAATAAAAATAGGTTCCTAAACAATTCATCATTGACATCTTTCACGCATAAAAAGCCTGCAACTATGCCGAAATATTGTTTGGTTTGTGACACCGCAATGTCAATAAAATTTTGTTTTATATCGCCTTTGATCTGGCCGTGTTCCAAAGAAATTGGCATCATGATAATAATAATATAAAATATATAAAAATCCGGGATGCCGTTGCGTTCAAGGTGGCTCATATTTTAGGGCGGTAAAGTTAAGATTTTTTATATTGAAGAGAAATTGCATCCATTATCCTGAAATCTCACAGGAAGTGGTTTGCGGGGAGGACCAGATCAATACCTAAAGACAGTAGACAGAGCAACCAGTCTCGGCTATTTGAGGATCATATCGAGTTTTTATTAATTAAAGCGTTAAGTCCTTAGAAAAGTATTTAAGCTTTATCTTATATACGAAGTTACAAACCAAATGATTTATTACAGACATAAAGTAGCAAAAAAATCAATATGTGGGCCATACAAAAATAATACTTATAGCATTTTATTAAATGTGGCATAATCACTTAAAACATCGGCCATGTGTTGGCCCTAAACTTTCTTTTCCGTAGTTCATTTGAAAACTAAAAAATGTCCAGCCATAATAATTTTTAATAATATGTAATGAATAATGATATTTTCTTTATACTACTATAAAATCCAACATTTAAAATCTAAAATACATATGTTTTCTTTGGAAATCTGACAATAAACTAACTTTACACTTTTATTGGACAATGAATGAAAATATTTTCTTGAAATTTAAACATTTTATATTTTTATTTATAAACTATCAAATTTAAATATACTGACTACGTAAAAGAAAGTTTAGGGCCAACATATGACCGATGTTAAAATATTGTCCTTCAAATATTTAATGTAATTTGATTCAAATTTATATTGCTATTAATTATATAAATGTGGCATTAAACATAAATAACAGTGTACGTTAGGTGTTATAACGAATATTTAAAATTTGAAAAAAAGTGTGTGTGACAGTATATTTGTATATATTACCATCTGGTGTTATTTGTGGTCAGGACTGGGTACCAAGTGAATGTGTGAAATATATAATGCGAAATGAAAACGCAACGTGCTCAATACAACCACTAATTGAAAATTGTCCATTATCGATGCGTGGTCATGACAGCGCCAATAAAACACAAATTACGTCATCCGCACTTTTACTAACTGTAAATCAATTACGCATTAATTTGAAATTACGTTGGCTGAGAGTTTTGAAAATTCAAATTTACACGAGAAATCCAAATAAAATATGGAGACTTAACCATTAGTTTAACAGCACTGTATTTTCACAGTTATTAATAATAAATTTAAATAAAATCTTAAGCAAAATAATATTTTTAGCATATATACATAACTTAATGCCTATTCCCAACATATGGGGTTTCAGAATGACATTTACATTCACATCTTGACATAAATGACTTTTTTCATCAAAGCAAATGAGTTAGTAAGATTGGCAATAATTACTGGCACTAATACAATAAACTGTAGTAATAAAACGTAAAAGATTTCATTTATATAATTGCACTAACGGAAGATTACATTACATTAAGTTAAAACAGATGGCATAGCTCTTCGTCAAGAATGTTAACGGATACTAAGCAGGGTTGAAAACAAATGAAGCGAACCGGTGAACAAAAACATATTACCGTGAAAAGTAGTTGAGGATAACTGTGCTTGGAAAGATAAATGGAGCAAATATCCTTTTTTCGGTCAACTCTTAGGTAGATAGATACATATATGAACAACATAAACGAATGATACCTTTTCTGTGTCCACATTTGCTAAAAATATATTTTTTACAAAAGAGAATAAACGTTTGGGTCTTTTTCCTAAAAAGGAAATTGTCATTATTTTAAATGTTCGTATGTTTTTATAAGCGCACCAATTCATTTATTTTTTTAGAATTGTCCTTGGATATAAAAACAATTATAACACATAGTACTATATTTTTTTGTATCTATAATAGACTTCCGGTCTGTGTCGACATTTCAAAATAGTTAAGGTGACTAATGTAAACCGTAACCACCGCATATGTATATGTTTCACACAAAGTTATATTATATGACAAGTACAACCCCTTGCAGAATTATAATTAGGTTATTTCATAGCCTACTAGCCTCATTTAATTTCACCCTTAAATTAAAACAAAGCTGCTAATTAAATTTTTCTTGCGGAATTAAAAAGGTCGTCACACTCATTATAAAGCTAGTAGGGTTTAACTTCTTTTTTTTTTTAATGTTGGAAGCTCTTATAGAATAATTAGCTAATATTAAATTGGACTGACTTAAATTATAATAACGACGAAATAGATGAGATGTCAACTAACTTTGATTTAAATGTGAACAAATAAATAATAAATATGTCTTTCCATAATCTTCAAAATATTCCAGTTACTAAAATATGAAAACCTACGTAAAATTCTCAATAACTAAAATTACTTACGCACTAGAAATATTTGTTAAATATAAATAGATAATAGCTTTTCAATTATCATATATCTTCTACATGCCATCCATCATGCACTCTATCAACGATCGTTCTCTTAAAACGTCAAAATGCCTCCTAATCTAACACGAATCTTCGTTTTATATTAATAGTTCCCTTCGAGTTCAGGTCGTGTTATTACATTATTAATTAAGTAGACACTTTTAAATACTAGTACACTGTTAACAATGATAAAAATATGGATACATAAATTCATTTTACTATATTTGAAAATGTGTGTTTAAGTCTCACTAAATAATATAATGTCCATTGTTATTTATTACATTTACCTATCAGCTATCAAAAGAATTTAATTATAATACAACGTTCCGATAAACTAAAAAGTGTTGGATGGAAACAGTCGGACGAGTGAGCACTGGCACCGAACTTTAAATGTGCTCCACGTAAGTTACCTAGCTGCTCTTACATTTTCTGTCGACGTTTCAGCAAAAGCTACTGAGATAATGTAATTTCGCAAGGCTATACTTTGGGAGTAATTAAATTAGCAGGCAGAAAGTCCGAACGACTTTTTTAGTGTGTGATACTCGACTTATACTTCATACGTTTTTTGCTGTATCACAATTCGTGACAAAAAAAAAAGAAGATATGTATAGGTTAAATTATAAGAGATTGTCAATGTAACTTGTATTATATATATATATATATATATATATATATATATATATATATATATATATATATATTTATATATATATATATATATATATATATATATATATATATATATATATATATACAAATAAAATCTAAAATATCGGCGAGAGGAAGTCGTGGATAGCGACAAACAAACCCATATTTCAAGTTTGATTTCAATTTAAAAAACACAGCCGCGATGGCAACTACATCATGTTATTTGTCAACATCATGCTATGGAATTTCGAACAAACATCCATATACATATACTGTAGCCTTTGTTTCAACCAGAAATATGTCACAGTCTGTGCTTTTTACAATCAAAGAATATCAATGTTATTTATGTCTGAATATACATTTACGGCATACAATATTACATACATACATACATAGTTAAACATGTGGTGAATGAGTGCTTCAATTAGAAACTTCAAGTACACTTATATTGAATTTTAGTTTGCATAAACTAACTTCAGTTTGAAACAATGCACGTGTAGCTGAATTATTATTATTTTCACAGCCAGTGGACAGTAATTGGCAATTTCCACCAAATTCTAATTGTTTAGAAAATTAATACTACTAATGCCAACCAATCTACCCAACAAGTAACAACGGAATTATAACAGATTAAAAACCAGCGAATCATTACTCTGATTGCACCTAAGTTGTATTTTCAAATAAATATAGGACAGCATTTGAAAACGAAAACAAATACAAATACATATATATATATATATATATATATATATATATATATATATATATATATATATATATATATATCAAATTGAAATCATAGAGCAATCGTAGATTGAATAATAAATAACATATAAATTGCAATTATTCAGTATAAAATGAAAAATTGTCTGTAACCTTCAGGTCATTACTGACCCAATTCTAGTGATACTGTAATTTTGAATAAAGAAACATTCTAGGTCACAGTTGACACGAACTTATCAATATTTGTACTTTAAGCGGAATATTTTGCTATACAAATAAATTACCATATAACATCTTCGTATTGATGTTTTATGCCGAACAAGCCCAAGCACGTTCATTAGAAACCAATATATGATTGTAAGAATCAGTTAAAATAGAAATTACTACTTTAAAAAAATACTTTTAACACTTTTTTTTAGTACCTAATCGATTTATATTTAACATAAGATCTAAGATAGTAAAAATAGTTAGTGAATTTAAATAATACATACAAACGTATGAATATATTTTCAGTTGCACTGAAATTATCCGACTTCCACGAGTGTTTATATGTAGCTTGTAATTACATATAGCTGTATAATAATGTATAATAGCAACTTAACATGCATGTATGTAAAGGTTAATAAGAAAATAAATCTAGATATCTTGTATCATTGATAACAATTAACAACATGCATGTTGAAATGGAATTGGTCTCACTATTTATGTATATATATATAGGTACTTTTCTAGAAAATAGCCTTGCTACTCTCAATTTAGGGTAAACGTGTATTAATAGTGGATAAGAAATGTATCTAAATGGCTACAATTATGAATGCATATTTGTCTAGATGTCCAAAAGTATCGTAGATGTCCAAAAGTATTGTAGAACAAAATATAATCTCTATGAAATACAAAAAAAAAAAAAAATTGAGAAAATAATCTCCATATACTAAAGAAAATTTAATCAAATTCTCTCTCAATTCCTGCAGCAATTCGATACATGGTATTGGCCTTAAACGTTACAGCACTGTGTGAAATGAACAAGTACAACGTATGCAGAACTTGCATCAAATGAAATATTCAGTGCTATTCCATTTATGATATTAAATAGACCCTGTTACAGTTTACATTTCACATAACAACGATAATAAATGAGGCTTGCAATCAGGTGTAGTGGGCGTTCTGTTATATATCATATTCAACTGCACTATATGTCAAAGCAATAATACAAGGCATACCAAACACAATGCTCTATAAACCTATTTATTGATTGTAGGACTATTTAGAGGATTTGTGCTAATTATAGATACTATTAAATACGTATATACGTAAACCATAACGAAATATAATTTGGGAATAAAATATATCGATAACTCACCTAGTCTAAACTCAAGCATGCCATGTTGACAGGGAGACGCGTATTGAAATCCAAAATGCACAAAAATATCCATCACTATAACTAATAAATAATCACATATTGTACTTCCACTTTATCAAAAACCGAAAGAGAACTTCATACTCTAAGTTTTAACACCAAAAAACCTAATCAATTCGTGATATTAACTATGATTTTGATAAATTCAATGTCAAAAAAAAACTACACTTGCCACTTGACGTTTCACGTTCATCTACGAAGCTAGGCCTGCTTGTCCATGCGTAATTTGTAATTTATATTACTACCACTTGGTGGTGCTCATTATTGCTTTCTTATATACGAGTACATTTAAAACGTATGATTTAGATGCAAATTATGATTTTATTTACTATAAATACTTTAATTTCATATATGTATAATATATATATATATATATATATATATATATATATATATATATATATATATATATATATATATATATATAATATCTATTAATGCTAGTGTTTTTAAATATTAATAATAATAATTTTGAAATGTTTCTGAACTATATATCTATATATATATATATATACAGGAATTATTGACATAGTCAATCATTTGGAGAAATACCTGTTGAATATATCTTTTCCAAATGAATATTTAAATATCAGTAAGCTTATTAAATGATAAATTATTTTCATAGTTATTCGATTCATTACAGTGTTGTATATAAATATCGTATATCCTCTTACTAAAGAATATATTACTTTACTATAATACTCTTGGATATGAGAAATAGTATTATGTATTTTAAAACATTTTTATTATAAGCTAGCATTTCGTTTATGTATATTACATACTCATATTACGAGTAACCTTTTGAGCTGCTCTAATTGTATTCGAACTTTTTAGATAAATACCATAACATTTAAATTCGATCCCAAAGGAAAGGCTGCTAATTTTAAAATATATAAAACATCGATTACCTAGAAACATTAAAGTAGAATCTTTCATAAAATATTTAAAAATGACAACCCTATAGATACTGCTAAGTTCTTTACGAGAGCTTAAGTAATCGGTTGTGTTTTCTGACAATATAGTCAACTTTGGCGTATAACCTACCCAAATATGTTAAAGGTAATATTATTAATTCAATATATATGCAAAGTAAATTGGCCACCATAAAATAGTTCACACATAGGTTTAAATATTTGTTTTTGGTTTGGTAGTTTTGTACTCAAATAAGGTTTCTGAACAACAAGGACCGTGTGCATAGTGTCTTAGTAGACCGCGTGGAAAATCCTATTACATAGTGGTGGCAACTCTCACGACATCGCAAGCTCATGGAAGCGGATAAGAGGAAGTAAATTTCCTCAGCCACCGTTAAACAATACACAAAATGGCGGATCTTGGGTTGTTGTTGAGAAGACGTACATTACTCTCACAAATACGCGACGCAATTCGGAGTCGGTACTTGCCTATTCTCTGTTCTAATTTTACAGAGGTCAGAACGCGCTCGGTATACGAAATTAAAATAAACTACTTCACCAACCATCGCTGAATTTCATTTGCGGATTAATTAATTTGCAGTTCCTTTGGTGGTCGCAAATTTAAGATTCTATTATCATTAAATTCAGTTGCAGCTACATTCTCAAAATCAAAAAATAAATCAAACTTTAGATTATGGTTATGATAAAAATTAATTTTGCCAAACCGATATTTTTTTAAATTTATTAAGTCTCTAGCGTATTTTAGATATAGATAATCCAACTAAAGTTTTCCCAGCAAATTTGTACAGTCTTTTAATTGCAGAATTTAGCATCAGACTAAAATTAGAATTTATAAAATATTTACGTAAATAATGAACGTTGTTTTATTTAAATTGAGTTCATTACCGAATTTCGTATAATTTTAATGATTTTAAGCGGTTCAAGTACCCCATTCTTAATTAAACTTGGTAACACTAAATCCTCTATTTAAAATTTAGTCTGCAATTTATAGTAATTTAATTCTGTTCTTGTAATTATCAGGTAAATATAAGGTCACAATTATGCAGTTAATATTGTTTGAGTTATAATAGGTACTAATTTGAAAAACATTAGTAATTATTTGTTTATCGTAATTTCTTACTATTTAATAAATATGTATCTTAAATTTAATAACATTTCAAACATTGTTTTATTTAATTTTATTCTGTTTCAGAACAACTTAATATTTTATTTACTTTTCATTCGCTTTCTACTTTGCTACAGGTAAAACTGCACCAATAAGGTTCAGTTCCATGCAATCACTGCAGTTGTATATTTCCAACAGCTAATAACTGTCACGGGCTTCACTCCGTTACTGGCACATTGTGTATAGTATTCATTCATAATTAAAAACAACAGTTTTAATGTCAATTTGATTACTCAAATATATCAACCATATTACATCGTTTGCCAGACATTTCCAGGAAAAAGACGCTACAGTTTAAAATTTAAAAAAAGCAATAAACTAAATCCACAGATCGTATTTTTACTAAATTTAGATGACTTCTGTAGCATTCATTCTTTACTATCAACATATGTTATGAAATACACATTTAAGTCCATATTTATTTGTTCGGACATTTGATTGTTTTCTATTTTTAGAATGCAGGTAACACAAACTTCTTAAGTTCTAATAATAAAATGTCATTGTACGTGACACACAAAATGCCGTATTGACCTCTTTTCGGCAAACAAACGACATATTTTGTGTTGACCTCGAAATAAGCGTCTAATTGCAGTTTTAATATACACGAGCGAAAGCCACAGCGTCGCTCGTGTCTTGCTCTGCTGGTTTGGCGGAACGCGCGGTTACACATTAGCACAACACGCCTACATCTTTTAGGAAACTCAACCGAATTACCAACACGCACAAACACAGATTACGATTCAAAAAAAAAAAAAAAAAGAGCTTTTTTGTTCCACAAAGTCGTTTTAATGTTATATTTAACAAGCTTTTTAAGTACTACAGCTATCAAACTTTTTAAATTTGCAACTATAAAATCTACTGAATGAACTATTTTTATTTGCTTTTATAGACATAAAAATGCGAACTCAATATTTTATATGTATAACAATGAATAATATTAATTTATTTGGAATTGATGTTGAATAACTGAAAATAAGGGATGAAGCACCTTTTTAATAATGGACATTTCAAACTCTGTTCTTGCCAAATATTCATGAATAATGCTACACATTCTAAACACATACACCATTAATTTAGAGCGCGTTTGTTGTTCAAACGAATTAAAATTCATGTTTCCAATCAAGCCCTACCTATTACACAAACAACTACATTGTAAAAAGTGTTATTATGGTAAAATTACATCTTCAGTAAACACAGAATTAATTATTCAGATTTATTGAAACTGAAATTAAAATCAAATCTACACCATTCTATCTATACTACAATATATGTTGTTTATAATAATTAACAGATGCAATAATACTGCATGTAGAATATTGGAATTGAAAAAGACATAACGCATATTATTTAAATGTTTTCGGCATTCTACTTTAGTGAAAATGTGTATCAATATAAAATATAATGTATTAATTGTTATTGGAATTATTTTATCTAGAAATATCTTAAAAACAACCAAGTAGCCAAACAAAACTCTAATTATGTACGTTTATATTTAAGTATATTTGCTATTAAATACCAACATGTTCCATAGTTCGTACCGGTAAATGAAAAAGCTTATGCAATAGTAATTCATGTGTGAGTGCTAATGTCTTTTCAAATAAATGTACTTTAACCTTTTGTACTAGTAACCTCATTTTTATTTTTATAATACTCAATACAATACGCGTATTAAATTTCAAAATAAATATAGAATCCAAAACTACTTAATTATTCCTATATTTATCTATTTAAAACATGTGTATTGTTGTTATTAAATCCTACTCCAACCAAAATATCTAAAATAACAGCTGTTAACGCTCTTACGATAATATCAACTTTCAGTAGGTAACTAGATTTCCTGTCTAGATATATCGGATGTAATAATGATGGTCGAATTGCATTTATGGCAATTTGTCATGGTACAGGAATCAGTATTTCGATTACTGTTACTCACCCACCCATATTGTAGTTGTGATTTGATACTCGAAAATACGAATACGACCAAGTGGTAATGTGATACTTAAATAGCCAATTTTAGCGGACATCTAACCGTTATCTGGTAGAGTAATTAATTTTGTTTTACGTTCGTAAATCTTTCAACTTTAATTTATGTCTTTATTGTAATAATACAAAATGAATTACTTAAACACTGTATAAGCAACATTATCCAAGCTCCTTTTGTTTCAAATATATTTCAAAAATTGTTATGGACTTGGAATGTAAAATTACAATTCTAAATAATATAATTTTATAAAATTTAGGATAATTAATCGAATTTATTTATAATTATATTATTGAATTAAAACAGGCCTATTTAATTATAGAATAGCAGAACATAAAATTAGCGTTTATATTTTATAGATTAGTTTTGATTTTTAGAGAGAACCCGCTCTAATTAGTATATGTTGTTCCATCATTTTGGTTATATATGAATTTTTAATAATGCTATTTTCATCAGAGCATATTATAAAACTAATTAAATTACAAATTTAATTTTGATAATGTAGTTGTCACTTTCAGTTGTTTTATTTATTATTTATATATTCCAAACAGAGATATATTTTGAGACAAGTTTATGATTAAGCTTATCACAACTTATATTTGAGGAAATGATCTTACCGACGTCACTAAAAATGAGTGGTTAGCACAACGTGCTGGAAAATTTTAAATTGGAGTATAAAATATTATATATGATTATGTTCTGGGAGGCAAGTTGACTTTTTAATAAGATTAAGCCCGCCTCAAAGTTCAGTGTTCACGACGGAGCGAATTCCATGCACGTTGTACTTATTCCAAAAAGCAATTTCTATACTAGATGAATTTTATCTATGCAAGATGGTCTCAAAATAGTTTTACGATAAAAAGATTGTAGTAAAAATGGAATTTTTTATCATAAGATTTTTATAAATATATTATTATTTTTAAACATGATTGATTTAAATGATTAGAAAATGCGATATATTTTGGTTAAAGTTTAGACCATTTTCTGGCAATAATTGTTTATTAATGTATAAAACAGTTTCCACAGAAAAACAATAGTAATAATAATGTTATTATTCTCACACAGAGAGCTGAAAAATTATGTACAATACAATGCGTTCCCAAAACAATGTCTGCTGTCAGCCAGTGTCGATAGATAGTAAGCGATAAATAAAATAATGAAGCTGAAAAGCTTGTATACAAAATTACAAATAAAACAGCGTTTCACATGTATTTCGAACTGTGGAATACATTATCTAAACGACGATATATATTTATAATGTTTTGGGATTACAAAGTTGATTTTTGATCATGCTTGCGATAGGATTATTATATACATACATCTTGAAGTCTTGCGCAAACGTTTAATTATATTTTAAATAGCATTTTCGAATAAAGAATGGAATTATTAAATAGAACCGAATGATTTATTAAAACCACAGATTAGATTGTTAATTTTAAGAGAAAAAAAACCAATATAATTAGTAATGATAGAAAATATAAGCATAGACAATTTCTGCTGCACAATCAGTTAGATAGAATAAACAGCACACAAAGCCACCGTGCCTGGTGCATGGTGTTGGTGGTACAAACACACACATTGGGATACGGAAATGTTGGAATGTTTTACTGTATTTGTATCTATTATCTGTCAGACTTTTTTGGACGCCGCCATCTTCGGCGGATCTGTGTTGATCGCGCGACGTATAGGTAGATTCTGAACACCAAAGAAGCAGGAGGATATCGTGCTCTCGCCGGCATCGGCAGTGCCATCATCATATCCACAAAGCGATCACAGCGCGTGGGGTTCTGGTGTCACGGCGGTGACGGAGAAGGCGGCAACGTGCGACACCCAACACACCCATCTCCTGGGACAACAAGCACAAGCGGACATTGTATGACAAAGCGGTTTACGTACGGCAAGTATCAACACAAGCATTTATGTCTTCAGAATTGCTGTATACAGTTTATAGTGTTTGAGTAACGTCATGGTATTTTGGATACAACTCAATAGAACTTTAGATTTAAATTAATAAAACAATAGATTAGTTGGTTGTGGTCAATTTTAGGTTCTAAATTAGTACCTAGTATTGATCACAACGAAATAATCTGATCTCATCCAATACTGATCTCTACTGATTAAGAATAACTCTTGATCCAAATATTTGATTAAATTGTAATAACGACAACAACAACAACATAGCGTAAACAAGATTGTAGATTCTGTTTGTGTCATGTTGGCACACAAATATCTATTGTACACATTTGTTCTGGTGTATACATCCAATTGTGTTCCTGGTCAAGCATATTTGTGATGTACATATTTAGTGTTGATGTAAATATCGATTTGTTCTTTTGAGCAATTGCTGTCTTGACTTAAACATATTGGTAATGTCTTGTGAGTGTGTGAGATGTTAAATAATAAATTTGGACCATGTGTTGACCACCGCGGTGCGTGCTTGAGGTGGGTGCGCGTGTCCGCTTACCTCTTCCTCAGTCGTCGTCTCGGTCGGCGATAGTCACCGTTCAATGTGGACGGATCCGTCTGGTCGAAACCTCGTCGAACACGAGGCTTTGTGCCGCCACCACCAGCACCACTCGACGGCATGCTCTTCTCCGATATGTTGATAGCGACCGTCTGCGTATGTTCGGCGGCCAAGTGCGACGATGGGCCTCCCATTCAACACAGCAACGTGGGTGCCTGTATGTGTGCTTCCGTTGGGGGTGCGAGGTGTTGAATAGACGGCTCGCCACGCCACACTGACTCGGGACCCAATGCCGACTCGAAAGCTTCCCGCTTCTACACCGTCACCGTCGTCGCCACACCGTCACCGCCGTCTCTGCCCCGAGTGTGTGTATGTATGTGTGTGTGTCGGGGGTTGATCGATCGGGTGGGTTGTAGAGATGGCGTGTGGACGCGTGTCTCCAACCACCGGCCGTTCCGTATGTCCACTAGCTTTGTACCCTGCACTGCCTTGCCTTCGTCCGGTAGTGGCCACTCATCGTTATGAGGAAACAATAGCGCCGTGTTGCTTGACTGTGGCGTCGGCGACGCGACCTGCCACAACTCACTTCCTTTCAATTCATTCCGTTTTGCGCTCAGTCCTCTTTCTCTACATCATTTTCCGATAAACAAGCAAATGTTTAGAAGTTTTTTAACACCCTGCTAAGCTAATGGTTGCGTGTTCCAACATTGGTCAATTTTCTATGCGTAGATCGCTGCTAGTATAGAAGACTGGCATCGGTAATACGTCATGCTCAAATTCATACCAATTTAGTAACATAGTACTAAATTATCCTACACAATATCTATTTAAAATATCAACCAAGCCCTCGACCACTAAGATATATACTTTACATATAAGTATCAAATAAATAACTAAATTGCATCCTTGACCTCGATAATTATTTTGACCTAATTTAAACTACTACATATTAAACCATACATATATCATCAAACAATATTTCAACCTTAAATATATCGATATTAAATTATTCATTTTTGAAAACTATAGTAAAAATCATCCAGAATCTCAAACGACACAATTTGAACGTAGCGAACGCAGTTGGTATCGCACGTGGACAATCTAATTTGTTGCATGCCGAAAAATAATGCAACGGTCCCGGCCACACCCGCTGAACGTGCGTGATGACGCAACAAGCTGCACACGAACACATGATCGATTCGATTCGTTTAATCCAACAAGAAAACAGAACGGACGATGGCACTTCCGGCGGTAGCTAGTGCACATGGTGCCTCCACTACTCAGCTAGTGCTACTTCTGGCACGGTTCCAAACAGTCAGTGGTCGTAATCAGCAAACATGGAGATCGACGGTGGGTGCTAAAAGATGCTCGCCGGTGCGATACTCTGTTTCCGCGCGCACTCAACATAATTCACGTTCAATTGAAACATCACCCATCCGAACGCGAAAACAACTCGATGATCTTACAGTCAATAAGATAAGGTGATTTAATAAAATTCTACTTCAACAAATATGTTTAAATTTGTGTAAAAGTATCAATTTTGTATAGTAAAATTATGAAATATTCGAAAAACTTGTAGATACATATATAAAAATAAACTATTAAAAATCATCTGCAGTGTATTGCACTGGAGTTTCTTATACGTATTAGGCATATATTGTTTAGGTAGAGAGGTTATTAATATATACCTACTACGTATAACAAAGTAAAGTGCAAGACACTGCAGATGTTTTAGTCCTCAAATGAATTAAACACCTAACAAAATATGTATATATAATGTTTTAATATTTTACTAACCATAAGTATAACTTCCTATACCTACGTAACCATGGCAACATAAATAAGGCATTCAAAAATGTATATAGTGATTTTCTTGAAATCGGTAAACTTTTTAAGAAATTTTTTAAACAAAAGTTGTGCATAATATTAATATCTTTCTTTTTTAATACTAGTATTTTTCTGTAAGTACAGCCGTTTTGGAGATATTGCAGAATTTCGAAAAAATTACAAGAGTAAACATGCACTTTGAAAATTCTTTTTTCTTATATATACAAGTTTTAAGTTTAAAGTTTGATGATTATTGCATTGGCCGTTTTGGCTGTAGAGCGTTCACACACACACACAGACGGAATTCTAAAAATAGTCAGACTCGACTCAGGGAAGGTCAAAAGATGTATTTCCGTTAAAAATGACGAATATATATATATATATATATATATATATATATTTTTTTCATGGTTACAATACTTCCTACCTATATACATTTGTATAAGAAAGTAAAAAAAAATTGTAAATTTTATAAGCTTCTTGGTGACCTTTTAAAATAAATCATATTTGCAAATCTTAATTATACTATAATAAGGTTTCACAGCCAATAAGTAGTCGACTTTGTGAACTCTAACAGGCAATTAAAATGTAATTATCGGTGACATTTTAACAAAATATAGTTTAATTTCCAACCAAACTGTGCTTGAATTCAAGCTCATATAGCTATCCTTAACAGTTATCAATTTATATAAAGGTAATCAGTAGTTTTCTCAAAACTATAATGTGAAATAACACATATGTAAGTTGCGAATGATATAAGATTAATTTATAGTTTTTTCTCGAAAGCATGTTATTATTTTAACTATTAACGTACAAAGCCTTCCAAATTGCCACAGTCTAATATATCTTCATTTCCCGCCGAAATGGATTGCTTTGAATCAGTACCCCAACAACTAAATCAACACAATTGCCTAACTGAAAAAAGACTGATATTTCACAGTTGACTATATTTCATAACACACTTCGTGGTATCTCTATGACAATTTCCGCGTAAAAAAAGAACTTATGTGTAGCGCTGAGGCATTGGCCGATTATTTTAACAAGACGACTTGCTTTATGGCTAGCCAGGGAGCTTTTTTGATCAAATAGATGTATAAATCTAGATATATGTCAAGGATCAACCCATAATGCCGCGGCGCGGACAACAATTTATGACCACAAGCGGTCGGGAAATTTGGCAAAAAGTTATTTTTTTCAGATTTTGACTTGTTATCTAATTTACAGTCAGTTTCCATAGCATAATTAATTTCTGGAAGTTCATAAATATTCATAAGCAGTTTTTTCCACTTTCTCACTAATTATTATTCAGGCTTGTTGACATTGTCTATCCGCGTATCGTTATAAGAGAGTTTTGCATATTCTTTATCCTATATATTACAAGCATTAAGTATACATCCTAAAACGCCGATAAATCATGACGTTAAAATCAGAGCGTTGAAAAGTTTAAAGAAAAGTTTTTTTTTTTGCTTTTAAGATGAAACTACGGAAACATACACATTTACAACACATTGCAGAAAGGAAAATAATTTCCACAAGAGTAAATTAAATAAATATTTTAAAAAAATCAGAAATCGTACAAATGTGAATGTAAAACAATATTTCAAAAAAAGCCAATTCAATTAAACAAAACTCTTTGAAATATAGCATCTTTCATTTTTGAGAGTGTACATACATTCATTTCTTTGACAATTTTCTTTTATTCGGAATGGTAGCCAAAGCTATTAAACAAGAGAAATGTAACTTTAACAAATGTATAACACTCATAACTCCAAGAATATATATTTCAGTTGAAGAAAACATTTATATATCTAGCGAAATTCCACACTTGTCACATAAAAGGTTTACCGTCTCCTTTTATATGAGAAAGATACAATCGTCGCGCGAATATATTTTAGTGTTATTTAGTTCGGAATTAGAATTAATATTTTATACGGTTATGTGACATTTTTATATCGTTTTCATCTGGTTAATAAACGATACAAAAATAAACAATAAACTACTGTTGAGCAAGCATTTATTAAAATTCATCTCACCTTAACTCACTTGTGTTTATTCATTCAAATATGTTAAGAAAATAAACAAACAAAACGCTACATTTATTAACACTTCTGAAATTGAATAAATATTTTATCATTTAAATATGTATAAAACACATTTGCGTGGAATATCATGAAATGTGTCAAGGTGGTAACACATTTGAATTATTCTAGCAAATAAAGGTACATACATATGTTTATGTTAATTTGTTTTTCCATTGATTATTTTACAAGTCGGAATACTGTTCTATTTCTCATTTCATTATTTTGCTAGTAACTAAATTAAAATTTTAAAAATTCTTGTGAATTAAAGTCAATATTAAATTTTATTTCAGCCATTTGTTTAGTTGTGTATTTTTAATAATTAATCAGCACGTAATTTAAACGTTATAATCTAAAATTTGGTTTATATTCACAGTTCGAATTCATGTTAAAATTATACGCTATTTATACTTTTATATTATTCAATAAATTCACTCATTGAAACGGAATAATTTTTTTTAAATAACGCTATGCAGTAGAATCAATTAAATATTTATAAAATGCATAACATTGATTTTACCTGGCGATAGCAATTCAGTTCTTTGAAATAAATAGCTTTAGTAGGTCAGTTTTACTGCTATGCAGGTCAGGGTTTATTCATTTATAATAATTTCTGGTAATACAGAAATCAGTATGCCCTTGTCATTTAATTCAATACCTAATACCTATATTCCTCATGCATTTTGTAACTATATACACTGTAAAACTAAGCACAAATTTATATCGGTTATAAATATAATAGTAATTTTTTCACTAGCTAATTTTAATGCAAATTTATATTCAGATTTTACAGTGTAATTAATTGACATTGAATTACACACGTGCCCTGGAATCAGGTTTGGCGCCAAATTTAATTTGAGATAAATAATTGTTTAAAATTAGATCCCATTAACAGTTCTAACATTGACATTTCAGACTATACAAATACATATCCCAGATAGCACAAACATACATTTTATAAGTAATGAATATACATTTCAATTGTTATTTTAGTAATCTAAATTATTACTTTTAACGCTTGTATGTGTGTGTGTGTGATTTTTTTAAATTAGTAGTTGTCGGTTAAAATCCTTAGTTTTTAATTAATTCAAAACTGTATTTTGTGATTAAAATAATTTTGTTCATAATATTAATGGTAAGACTGAAAATGCCTGTGAATGTTTACGTCAAAATGTGGACTGATTATCACAAATAACATCTTACTGTGTACCGTCATCGTCACATGATATATAGACGGAATTGTGAATGTAACAACTTTATTTACCTTCCCTACCTCTTGGAGGTTGTGGTAGCTATGTAAGGCATCCCTCATACCGTCCCCATAAAATTAGAGGATGATTATGGAACTCACTCACAAACAAACAAATTGCAGACAAAAATAAAAGCACTCTTGATAATTCACTATTCACAATAAATTCAGTCAACACAATCGCTGAAACTGCTGGACGTTAATTCCAATGGTTTTATAACGAATCACAGATCTTGTTCACTTCGCAAATAACAACAAAGGCAGAAAAGTATTACTGATGTAAATCCAAAATATAAAATACTTTAATAGAATACTTTCTAAATCCTCCCAAAACAACTTATGAGAAAAGGCAAGGAACGCAATTTGGCATGAACGAAAGTATTGCTTGATTTCATAAGCAAATGAAATATTTATTGTTTTTACGAAAACTCAAACTCACAATAAACAACACGTTATGTTTTGAGTATGGAAATTGTTTAGAAGGAAATAAACACAGGAATATTACGGAAGTGTTTTAAATTTAATGCACGTTTCAAAATTTAAACGTCAACCTAGAAATATTCTTCCAATGTTATTTGAATATTACACACTTTC
>JADQWA010001271.1:0-22284 GCA_018344505.1 Nebria ingens riversi
CAGTTTACGTGATTATATGATATGGGGGTTGCACAATTTTAGAAATAAGGCGTTTACCGATTTTCAGCTACGGTATAAAATTTAAGTACATGACGACCTTAACAGTCAAATCCTAAATAATTTGTTTCCCTGTTGACCAATTATTTAGGTCAATTTTATATTATTTTTAAACAATTGACAGGCAAAGTTGATACGACTTATTAAATATAACATAGATAACTATAGCAACATAAATAAGAAATTTCAATAGCAATTTTCTTGTAAGTGGTACATCTTTTGAAGAAATTTATTAAGCTAAAATTATGAAAAATAGATGGTTTTCTTGCCAGCTAAAATACAATTATTAAGTTTAAAGTTTCACAATTTTACCTTCAATAGTTTGGGCTGTAGAACGCTCACACACCCACATACCATTCCAAAAATAGTGAGGCGCAATTCAGGGAAGCTCATGAAGTGTATTCCCATTAATATCTCGGCATCGATTTTGTCATGATTACGATACTTATTTATTACTTTGCATAAGAAAGTAAAAAGCATATGGTTAAATTAACATAAAGTGTCTTATATTTTAAGGGTAAAATACCCGTCGTATATGCAACTCACATAGCACTCATGCAATACCCACCGATGAGAATTTTTTAATAATCTTATACTGCAATCGAATGACAAAATGAAAGATATATTATATATTTACAGCATTTTTTATCTAGTAACTAGTAACCGATGATTGGTAAGTAGATAAAATCAAAGTTCAAAAGAACACGTAAATGATAATTGGATTAATTTATCTATTAGATATTAATATCTGAGAATGTTTGTGATAATGCGATAGAATACAGCACAATTCAAACGTAACATGTAACTAATACAATTTAGGGATGGCGCCTATACGAATAACATAATAATGAAAAAGCTAAATCATATAATTGAGATGAACAATAGGACCCATACGTGTGTTGTATATGAAAAAATTATGTCCAGAGTCAGATGTTATCCGAAAAAGTCTTATATTATTACAACCATATGGTGTTACCGATCCAGTGTTTCAACCATACGTCCATATCATTAAAAAACTGCATTTTTTGTTACATAGTCAATATAAATAATACAACATTTAATTATAAGTCTTAAATAAATTAATAATTGTTATTATACCTAAAAAAATATTAAGATTACAATATAAGTAGGTATCTATATTTTTTGTCGAGAAAAATATATTTTTCAAATTTCATAACAAAAAACCTTTACCATAACCAAAGTTGCTAAATATTAAGGTCCGTAATATTTTTAAACATAATACTATAAATACACTTTATACAAATAATCATGCGTCCAAATAAATCTTTCAAAATCAATCTACTTAGATAACTGATAAACTGTGTACATAGAAACAAATTGTTATCAATTTTTTCCAAAAAAATATTAATATCATTAATTATAGTCCGTTATTCTTACCAACCGCACCATCTTGTTCAATTTGCATATCTGTTAGTCAAATGTTCTCATATTTGAATGTATTCAAATGTTTTTTTATGCGCTGTATATTCGGGGGATAGGCGATGAGCTGAAATAGATCTTAGGCATACAAGGTGTACACTGCACGTGAATTTGTTATACCCTCTTGAGAACAGAGCTGGATTGAATGTATTTTTATATCTACTACACATTATTTTTATATCTTCATATACATATTAAATTAAGAAATGAATAACTAAATCGTTAATTTGTTTCTATAGTTACTATTACCAGTAATTGTATCTTTTTCGCGGTAGTTTTATGTAAAACATTCCAATATTATTTGAAATATCTATCAATTCTTAAGTCAAGTTAGTAGATATAGGTGTAATCTCTATGCTGGTCAGTGTTCAATTGTTTTTCGTGTGGCCATGAGATTTAAATTTAACATAATCTTGAGAAAGGTATAGTATTTCATGTAAACCTAGCATTCTAACAAACCTTAACCTTTCCTATTAAGTAATTATGCTTATGTTATTTTCTTTGTAGATAAATTCAAACGATACTGTAATGCGATCTAAACATAGATACTAAAATATGATTTTTTTTATCACGCACTTAGCTTTAGCAGAGATAAGCATATATGCTTATCTCTTGCTTTAGCTAGCATGCACGGTTTTTCGAATTTCAAGTAGTCTGTTTTAAATTTGGACTAAAATTTGACTGAATTGTCTTAAGTATAACTATAACTTATATCTTTCAAACACATACCTTCTATTTTTTATAGAATCCTGGTATTAATCAAGCACGTAAAAGCCTTGTTTTTGTTTAATAGATATTTTTGTAATTGACACACTCAGTTTGAAAATATTTATTCTATAAGGTACCGTAAAAATAAATTTTGATTAATTTAGCAATACAAATAGAGATAGTAGAAATGATACTGTTATACAATAAAATGGTTCATTTAGTTGTACAATTTTACATATGTTTTGTTTTCCTACAATATTATAATTATGCAATATAATGATATACATATTTTTGAAAGTACTTCAAAATAAGTTTTAAATGATTTAAGTTATTCAATATTATTAAAAATTAAAGCAAGGAGATTCAAATGAGGATCTGGGGATATAAATAATGGAAGCCCGGTGCTGTGGGTAAAGTAAACCGCACGTGCCCCTTGCAGCTTGCACCGTCGACAAATGCGTATTATGTGCGTAGATAGTAGGAGATAATGTCCAACACATACAAGGAAAGATTCAGGGGTCGCCTTAACGTTTCCCTTTGATATCAGATTAAAATCATACGCATTTTCATTGTCATTATATTGAAACGAAACTCCTGCACACCTTTCACCTTCAAATTTATTATCAGTCGACACGCAAATGTTACCATAATGTTTGCTGCAGTGTAGATACCACATATATCATATATCTATTTGGTTCACACATTTTTAGATAGTTAAAAAGAATTTTTAAAACTGTCCGGGATGCCGTCAACACGGCAGGTAGTTTAGGCTTAGGTCCAGCGGCCCAGCGAGGGGGCCCCTATCACATCTAATGACACGATTTCGCAATCGCATCAAAGCTTGCAGATCACACGCAACGAATCTAAAAAATAGTAAAAGTCACCAGCAGCGCGAACCCTGAGTGTTTGTGGGGCGTATTCAGCGGGGGTCGCGACACTAACCTACCGAATATCCGTAAACACGTGCATCGTATTGTACTAGAGTGCAAATTATTAATTGAGAAACTAATCGTTTTGATGTGTGATTATCTTTTATGTAACACGGACACAATGCAGTCATTTTCTCCGAGACTGCATTTCTCTATAAATGTATAATTTTGAGCGAGTTTTATTAATGAGAGGCGCTATTGTAGTTAACTTTCAAATTCGTTTATGTCCATTTGCTCGTATTATCTAAACTTATTTTATACTCAAATAAGATCACAAATAAAACTTTACTCTACTGAAAATAACTATATTCTGTAGTTCTTAATCCAAATAATAATATAGATATAGTATATCTGCCAAAGTAGCTCAAGCTAGAGGCACACATTCCCAAAAAATAAATAAATTAAACGATGATATTTTTAGTGCTTTACATATAAGTACGAGTTCAGAATTTATAATGCAATAGCAAATAATTTTTATAATTGCCAATTTTATTAGCTTAAAGCACCCGCCATTCAACATCAATATTTTTCATAGTTGCTTATCAAGCTAAGGACCACGACACATGGATTATTTGGTACTAACCAAGCGACGGACTTGTAGATTTGGCCTTCACTTATCACAAGTTGAAGCTGTCATTTATGCTCATGCCAAGATATTATTTTAATAAAATTAGAAACTAAACTACATAAAACGGAAATTTGTGAAATCTTAATGTTTTGTTAATAAATCAAGTCAAAGAACATTCAGGCACGCAAAAGAAAGTACTTTTTGTTTCGTTGATTTGTTTGAGCAAAATTCCATTATTGGTAATCAATGTAATACAATTCTCATACACTAATGTAGAAATAAACAATAAATGAAATAGCTGCTTTATGCTTATACAGCATTCATGTGTTAGTTCAAAATTTTTATTGCTAACATGTTTTTTTTGATGTAACAATAGAAATCAAATCTGTCAATTTTATTAGGTACCTCCAACTTGTCAAGTTATAGGCGCCCAACCTTCCATATGGATATTTTTTTTAGGTAGTTCGAGTAATTGCAATAACTATACGGCCATAAGTTTGTTAAGTGTTGTAGGCAAGTTGTATGGAAGTATTATAATAGAAAAAGTCAGATGTATATCAGGAATGAAATTGCATGATATACAAGGTGGCTTTTTGCCTGGGAGAGGATGTGTAGATCAATTGTTTTCCCTTCGTATGATTGTCGAAACGTCACTTTGTGGCTTTCTCGATCTGAAAAAGGCGTATAATAGTGTAGTACGCGAGAGTTTATTGGGCATTTTGAAAGAATATGACGTGAATGGATCTTTGTTAAATGCCATACAAATATTGTATGCAGGTAGTAAAGCTGCAGTAAGGGTTGATATCAAGTTGAGTAAATGGTTTGATACTGAAATTGGTGTGAAACAAGGTTGCGTGATGTCGCCCTGGTTATTCAATATATACATAGATGTATTATTGCGCCGGGTATTATGTGGCAGGAGTGATGATGGCGTAACTGTTCGTGGTATGACTGTTCCTGCTTTTGCTTATGCAGATGATCTCGTGGTTTTTGGTGAATCAGAAGAGCAACGGTAAAGAATGATACAGAATATAAGTGCAATTGGAAGGGATTTGAATCTTGAACTGAATGTAGGCAAATCAAAAGTGATGGTGTTCGAAAAGAATGAATGCAGAACAGTGTGTAATATTGTGGAAGCTGGACATCGACTATAGCAAGTGAAACAGTTTGTTTATTAAGGTTGTTTACTCTCTAGCGATGGAAAGTATAATTACGAGATTGAGAGAAGAGTGTTTGCGGGTTGTAAGATATTAGAAGGTTTAGGTATGTTTGTAAGAAATTTTAACATTTCTAAAGATGCAAGATTATGCGTGTACTATGGTGTACTTTTGCCATCGTCGATGTATGGAAGTGAATGTTGGGTTTGGCAAACCAAGCATAAAAAGCGCGTGACTGCTGAGGAAATGAAATTTTTAAGAGGTATTCGTGGTGTACCTAAGAGAGACAGAAATACGCAGGTGTATGAGCAGTGCGATATTGTAAAAAAAGTCGTACGTAGAATAGGTGAGAATCAAATGAGATGGTATGGTCATGTTGAAAGAATGTCGAATGAAAGACTAACAAAAATAATTTACGTGGGCGAGATGAATGGTGTGAGAATGTGAGGTCGTCTTCGGTATAAGTGGATGAATATGATTGTGAATGAGTTACGCCAAAGGAGAGTTGTGAGCAAGCGGAATAAAAGAGCATGTATGAAGAATCTAATGAATCTGTTTGAAGCGAAAGAAGTTTGTAAGGATAGAATTGAAAGATATGAATGAATGTAAAGTGTTTTCTGCCACCCCATATGATGGGATATGACGTTATGTATGTATGTATGTATGTATGTATGTATGTATGTATGTATGTATGTATGTATGTATGTATGTATGTATGTATGTATGTATGTATGTATGTATGTATGTATGTATGTATGTATGTATGTATGTATGTATGTATGTATGTATGTATGTATGTATGTATGTATGTATGTATGTATGTATGTATGTATGTATGTATGTATGTATGTATGTATGTATGTATGTATGTATGTATGTATGTATGTATGTATGTATGTATGTATGTATGTATGTATGTATGTATGTATGTATGTATGTATGTATGTATGTATGTATGTATGTATGTATGTATGTATGTATGTATGTATGTATGTATGTATGTATGTATGTATGTATGTATGTATGTATGTATGTATGTATGTATGTATGTATGTATGTATTTATGTATGTATGTATGTATGTATGTATGTATGTATGTATGTATGTATGTATGTATGTATGTATGTATGTATGTATGTATGTATGTATGTATGTATGTATGTATGTATGTATGTATGTATGTGTGTATGTATGTATATGTATGTATGTATGTATGTATGTATGTATGTATGTATGTATATTGTATGTATGTATGTATGTATGTATGTATGTATGTATGTATGTATGTATGTATGTATGTGTATGTATGTATGTATATATGTATGTATGTATGTGTGTATGTATGTATATATGTATGTATGTATATATGTATGTATGTTTGTATGTATGTATAAATGTATAAAAGTATCATAATTTTTGCTGCTATGATAAAATATATGCTATCAATATTATAGGTTTCTCCCAAATACAGTAAGGTGGATCCACTCCTCAGCATTAATATTTTTAAAACATATTAATACTATATATAATCCTAATTTGTTTACAAGTTTCAAAAATTTTGCTGCTATAATATAACATTTGTAGTGTCCCGGACTGGGCTTTCTTATACTTATACATCTTATGACCAGAAATTTGTTAGTTTTCAACGAAATTAAATATTTACAGAATATACTTTTCAAGGTATTTTAAATATATCACTAACCTTTTAAGAGGAATCTACGCCTTGTCTACGAATCTCCCGAAAGTCCTGTTATTATTATACGTTTCTAACAATTATTTTAAAGGTTTTTGAATGAATTAAAAAACTCATAATTAAAAGAAAGCGTTATCTACACGCGTTGATATTTATTTTAATATTATTATTTAAATTTATCAAATAATTGTCTGGGAAATGCATAAAAATCAACCTATTTTGGACTGTAGAGCTTAGAGTATTAAATGCGTGTTAAATTTTGCAAACAATAGTGCCGATAGCGCTACGTTCGTTTATTGTTGGATATGGTCGAAAACAGGACTGTTATGGAAATTACAATTTTATGAAAAGTACATGTTATCATCAATTATTTCGCATAAAACATTCATTTTGTTTCGAGATAATTTTATTCATCCTTAACAAATAAAACTTCTCTAAAAGTTCTATATTTTCCCATAATGATACATAATAATATATAATTTTATCATTCTCATACCTTTATTTGATTCATTGAAATTGTTAACTGTGAAAAATATAGAAATGATATTATGCTCGAAAACAAGGTAAATTTATAACAAATATATCACATCAATTATTAGAATATTACTTTGAATAATTTGTATTTATTATATTACTTACCTATGCCACCTACAATAAAATGAATTTCACACCATGTCATGATTTCCAAGCTACAATATCATTATTTTCAATCAACAGCCTTCTTAAATACTGTCCTCAAAGACTCATCAATTACGTTGTATTTGCAAGCTTTCAAAATAAGTAAAGAGCTCATTCCTTTTTTTAACATTTCATCAGGTACACCTCAATCTGTCATATCTTAATTTAAAAAGATTCGCAAACATCGCTTGCTAAAACAAAAGAACTACAGAGATTGAGTGATCAGTAGAGTGGGAGGAATTAAGCAGTTGGTGGTCTATGAATAATTTATGAAAGAACTCAAGCTCAGCCATCTCTCATGTGTTTATGATTGATTACCAATGGTCACAACCCAGTAACCAGATAATCAGAAGCCGCTAACACTATTCTTTAAATTTGTATATCAATTCCATTGTTATTTTCAAATTATTATTTATTAGTAAATAATGAGTTAATAACTTTGCTTTCTCATAGAAAATTGCTCCAAATATTTTGTTCAGATTTGTATTTATCTTATGAAAACCATAGATGTGTTGCGAGAAATGAAATGTTGAATTTGATTTATCTGATTTCAATATATATATATATATATATATATATATATATATATATATATATATATATATATATATATATATATATATTGAAAGAAAAGCTAACAAACTATTATAAACTATTTGGCTTTAAAATATTTGAAAAACTAAAAATGTCTACTCATTTCCGAAACTTAACAAAATAGCCGCTATCATAGAATGTCCGCCCATAAAATTGCAAAGTTCGCATACCCGCCCTTTGCCAAAAACGGGCCGCGTGCGTATATCTTTTGAAAGATATTAATTACGGAGAAAGACTTACAAAATGCACAATCGATCCCCGTTATTAAAAAGCATTCACCGCTACGTATTAGATGATATAGATTTCGATTCCGGACCAACATTTAAAATGCATCAAATGGTAGTAATCACTGCCTGCTAAAACTAAACTGAGTAGCGATCAAATGGACGTGTTACTGAGTTAAAGACACGGTATAGATATCAATCTATATAACTAACCTCTGGTACATTGCATGCTTTTAATGGAACTTTAATAGACAGTATAATTACAACCAGTTTGATACATTTCAAAATTTATAACAATGACGGTTAAAATTACAAATTAAATTTAAACGAACAGTTACCTACATTGTGTTTATGTTTTGTCTTTTTCATCATTTTTTTTTTTGCATGCTTTGCTACAAAGTTAAGGAATTTCTACATCTGTTAACTTCTGGATAAAAGGAATTAAATGATCGGAACTTTCAAAATGATGGTCAATAATAATTTTTTTTTTCCAAATATAACATGTTATCATTAGAGTTTTCCAAATACCACAATTTAATATTTAAACTGTTCTTATTATCATGAAAACAGTTTGAATATGGCATAAGTTCAGAAATTGAAATTTATCATTAATTAATAAAACATCAGAACATGTATTTTATAACTTTGTATGCATGACCAATGGATATATTTTATTAATTATTATACACTAGAGCCGATTTTGAACAACATATGGCACAATGGTACATTTTTGTTACTTTAAATTAGACACACTTTGGTACTTATGTCCCCATAATATATGTCTGTCATACTATTCAATGCCCAGTTCTTCAGCCAGTATCCAGTTTTGCATCGAGACTCTGCTTTACACTGATATGCGGTTCTGTACCAGTCACCTCATTAAGTCTTTCCTAATTTTCAGTACCGCATTTTTGAATAGTGCCATTTTCAAGAAGTTAAACAGGAATTTACTTTAATATTTTCTTCAACAATGTATGGAAACGTCTGTATTGGGTTTTAATAGCATGACATTGTTCTTTAATCCGTGTTTTTAAGCTTCTGCCGCTTTGTCAGATATATGTAGCGTCGTATTTATTGCAGTTTAATTCATAAATACCTGATAAATCTGAATTGTTTTTTTTCGGTTTATTGTTGATTAGATGTTTACCCAGGTTAGTTTATTAGTGGTGATCGTATTAATTTGGGAAGATTTTAATATAGATTTAACTTTCACAGTAGTGATCATAATATAATTTAGGTAGTTCCACATGGTCTTTGGATTAATTTCTGATATTTATATATTTGTTTTATGATCTGCTTTTTATTTTTTTAGAGACAATAGACAAACTCCTAGAAAATAAAAATAAAAAGCAGACAATGCTAAACACCTCGCCAAAGACAAGCATTGAATATTAACTATAATTATTTAAGCAGACATTAACCGCAACAAAAGACAACCATACAGTTGAAATTTTAAACAAATTTTGTGTTCTAAATACTGTCTAACTGGGTTTAAACTTCCTAACTTAATCTGAACTCTAACCCGCTTTATCCAGAATGGTATAGAAATATCTAATCCAGCCTTTAGTATCCGAACTAACCTGAACCCATCCCAAATTAACCGAATGCAGCTCGATCCAAATTATTGAACCCTACCCTACTCGTATCCAACGATTATTTGCATCATATGAACCAAATATTACCAATGAAATTACTTTAAATACAAGGTGGCTTTTTGCCTGGAAAGAAGTGCGTAGATCAACTGTTCTCTCCTCGTATGATTGTCTAAAAGTCACTTCAGAATAATAAAAAAGCTATTTTGTGGCTTTCTCTATCTGAGAAAGACAAATACTACCCTAGTATGCAAGAGTGTAAGATTTCAGGTTATGCGTGTACAATGGTGTACTTGTTTTATCGTTGATGTGTGGAATTGAATGTAGGGTTTAGCAAACCGTGCAGAAAAAGCGTGACTGCAGTGAAAGTTAAATTTTCAAGAGCTTTTTGTAGTAAAAAAAAGAGAGGGGCAGCAAATAAAATATGTGGATGGATGTGCAATGCGATATTGTAAAACATGTCGTACGTAGAATAGGTGTGAGCCGAATGAAAGCTATGGGACGGTCATGTTAACAGATTGTCGAATGAAGATTGACGAAGTAGATTTACGTGGGTGAGATGAATGGTGTGAGTAAGTTTTGTCATCCACGGAAAGAGTGGATAAACATGAAAGAAAAGTTGTGAACAAACGTAATGGACGAGTGCTAATGAAGAACTTGATTAATCGGAATGAAGTAAAAGAAATTTGTAAAGATTGAGTTTAATGACAAAATATTGTCTAGACGTGTATGGATGTAAAGGGCTTTCTGCCACCACATTCTGATGGAAACAGCTATCGAAATAAAAGCGATGTAATACAAATATCTGTGTATTATATTTATTATATTTCAAAGATAATTATAGACCAATGACCGAAAAAAGAAGCTCTTATGGGCTTATATATATATATATACTCGTATATATATATATATATATATATATATATATATATATATATATATATATATATATATACGAGATAAAACTGCAAGAAGAGTACAAAATATAAAAATTATGTACCACCACACGCACCACTAAAATCACTATTTCTTTTCTATATACAATATCTGAAATAAATTGTACAATTGTTCATAATTGCCAGTTTACAAATTTTATCAAGCGATACGACAAAAATACAAAAGCTAATGCTTATTTATTTATCTTGTACATGCATCGCGGAGGTGTTTTATGCTAAACGATTCAATCGCACCTGCATTGTAGGGGCACGATCGTTGACTGTGTCACATTTATATACCGATGTTGATGATACAATCTTAAGCCATAAATCCACCTGAGAAACTAAAGTTATCTTTAAATAAAAGCCTTGTGCTTAATCCATTTATAATAATTTTATTAATATATCGATGATATTGCATCTAAATATTCTTGGTGTTATCACTTTGTTTAGACAATGTAGATTAAAGTCTGATCTTAGATTTAAAATTAAACCTTAGAGGCCAGATTCGTTGATAAGTAACTGATATAAATAAATGGAAAAAATCAAATGCTAATCAGTCTGATTTTTGGGTCGTGAATAGTCTAAAAACAACAATGTTTGGAAAGTTTGTGTTAGTGTGCTTGGCAGCTTTATGCGCCTTTCAAGTAAGATACCTTTTTAAAATATAAATGATTATGCAAATGGGCATTATAATTAATATTCTACTCAGCTTAAATCATCAATTTTGCAATACCTATTATTATATAATTTAGTATAAGTACATACATAAAACATCGGCCATGTATTGGCCCTAAACTTTCTTTTACGTACATACATAAAAAATAATGTATAGATATTTTATACTTATTTTAACAGTACACATAGTAGTTGGATAAATAATTTAAATGTATGTTTATTCTATGTTATACCAAGAAGTATAAATCGGTCACGAAAATAAGTAACTATTGCGTTATAAAAAGGTGAAAAATATTGCGTGATAATTTTCACAAGATTGACTCAACATGTAGTGTTATTTGTATATAAAACTATTAAGTCTTAATTGTATTGCTAAAAGTTTATATATTTAAAGATATGAATTTTTAAAGTTGCGTATTGATAGCTCTAAAAATTAGGTCAGAAAGAGCGGGTGTTTTTTTCACAACATAAGGTTGGCGACACTTTATTACTATGTGGTGGTACATTTTAAAAAGTAACAGTAGGTGTCAAATGTTCCCGGGTGATTGCAAATTTCTCTCGAAAAGTCTGATTGTGCATAAATACTAATTGATTAGCTTAGAGGAAGATTTAAAATAACAAAAAATAAGAAAGATGAGATCAATGCGTGAAATTTGAAATACCCACTCTTTATGACGTCACATATTTTGAAAATAGCGATATTTCAATTGCTAATAATTAATTAACGATATGGTTTCAGAGTGAACCAATGCAATAAATACGTATTATATTAGAATATAATCGTCATATATAGGTTTATATTGCATTTAAGAAACTATAGGTATCAACCCTATTGTCATGCATGCAAGATTATATATTAAAATTGATTTGTTTAAAAAATAAATTTTAGGAGCAAATACTTGTTATTATAATATCACTTTTAATTTATAAATACGTATTCCATATAAATTTGGAAAATTTCCAGAATTCTGACGTATTAGCGTCCTATTTGAAAACGGAGGATATTATTGGTGGCCATAATTTAAAAAATGCGATAATATAGCAATACTGTTTTAGCCATTATTTTGCTCTAAAATTTGAATTATAAATAAATATTTAAAACAACTAAAAAAATAGCGATTTATATCTCATGTTGACTAAGTAATATTAAGTAGAGTTTTTTTCCCTCATAGTATCTGGGAAAATTGAATAAAATTTATTAGCTATGATTAGTATACATATTTATTGCATGCACTAATCGTACTATACCATAGTATGACATCATAGGATAGTGTAAATCAGTATAGATCATTATGCCGAACTATTTCACCTCAATATCCTTCAAGTAAAACAATAATTTTGGTTATTTGAAGTAATATTGAATTACGTCTATTTCATAATGCATTCCGAAGTCTAAAGATATATGAAAAATAGATATAATTTACCGAAATGTCAAACAAATGAAACTATTTTAAGTTGAAACAAAAATTTGAAAATTGTATTTCTTGTTATTTTCATTAAATTGTAACACTGCTAGTTATATTGTGGGCACTTATTTGCAACTTTTTTAATAGATCTATAAATATCATATATGTTTTCTGACTATAATAGTAACTTTTCAATTAGGGATTTGAAGCCGGTACCGTCCAGCCACGAAGCATCGCTGATATCATAAATGATTTCAAAAATATAATTCATACTATTACTGAAGCATTGAGTGATATACCCAACGCTATAGCCAACCTGAAGAAAAAAATCGAAGATGCAATTAATGACTTTGACATCTCCAAAATTATCACTAATATCCAAGACCAAATGGATGAAATTTTAACAAATGCTGGCTTAGATCCAACTGCCGCCCGCGCATGCAATGATGCCCAGAAAGCTGGAATAGATGCCATGAAAACCGAGGCCGAACGTGGTTTGGCAGTGTGCAAGAAGGAAACTGATGACAAAGTTAACACTGTAGTTGTAGCTGCAGATAAGGTATTTAGCTGATAGGTCTATTCTGCATAGGTTATCTATTCTAGTTTATATCCTTAATTAATTTAGCGCATATCTCTTGAAAGTATTTAAACTAATATAAATATACGGAAAACTACAAAATTTTTGAAATATTATATTCTATATTTTCAATAGATGAAAAAGGCCGCCGATGATCTCATGACAGATATCCATAACCGCAATGATAAATGCATAAAGGAAGGAGGAATCGATGTCATAAAAGTTATAAAATGTTTAAAACAACAATTCGGGCCTATCAAAAAAGAAGCTGATCAACTAATTGCTGAGATCATAAAAACTATCGCTGCGATCAACAAAGCTGCTATAGAGACTCCAATCGATTTGGTAAAATGTCTTGCAGCAGTGAACAGTAAAATTCTTGATCAACAAAGAGTGATTATAAAAGAACTCAAACAATGCCTAACAGATCATACACCTTTCATTATGTAAATGTAGATATTGATTAATGTATTTAAATTAAATTTAGATTTAACAAAACAATAAAGAAATTCATATAATAGAAATAATTTTTTTATAATAAATACCGACGTCGCGATTAATTCTATGTAATAGAGTATACATTATAAATAAAGTTGCCGCTTCGAAATTCAGTTTAAATATATACAAATACGGTAGTTTATGAAAAATTGAAAAGAGAAGGGGTCAACACTATTAAAGTTGCGTAAGAAAGTGGTCTTTTTGTTTTATCCATTAAAAAAGTTATAAACCATCTTTACTACAGAGCGAAGGAATTATTAAAATAATATTGCTAGAAATTATTATTGTATCTAGTTGCAACGGTCTCAGTTTCGGTTGGGACCTTGTAAGTATGTAACGGTAGCTGTTTCTTATGTTTTTCTTTCGCGTGGATATTACTCAGCGGTGCCGGGTTCTGGGAGAGAAAGCGGTCAAACAAGAAGACTGGCTTGTTTTGTATAACAATATTATTGTTTTATTTTCCTAAATCTATTGTACAATTCTTACGAAAAAAACCTAACTAAACATATTTAAACAAATTGTATTTACAGACTTAAATAGATAACTTAAATATTTAACTAAAGAAATATCTCAAATGAGAGAGTTTCCCCTAAAGCGTTACACCTTGCTACATTTACTACAATACCCACAACCATGCGACTAGACTACTACGGTGGCAAATCGGAGTCGGATTATGCTCGCGGTTAGGAGAACGGTCAGGTAAGACGAGAACGCCCGTCTGCGGTTGGGTACATAGGACCAGGTACGCCCGGTGGTGGACGCGTACGCCCGTCCACGGCAGGTAAGACGAGAACGCCCGTCTGAGGTTGGATACAAATGACCGAGTACGCCCGGTGGTGAACGAGTACGCCCGTCTGCGGTTGGGTACAAGGGGTAGTTAGCGAGAGATCTTTACTCGGACAGAGCTGGAGGGGATCTCTGATTTTGACGTGCGCGTTGCTCTTTATATAGCCCGTTGGATGCCCACAGCGGTACTCTACCACTCTGATAGGAGTGGGAGTGCAGCGCTGTGGTTTATGCGCCGATGCATGGTGGTGGGTCTGTCGTAGACAGCTGGTCGGGACAAATAATCGGGGATAACACTTGTTTTAATTATTTTATTTTGTCCGTGCAGTGTAAAAATAAAATAAATCAAACGAAAAACTTATATTCAAATATACATTTGGCATAACTTAAATAAAAAATAAAACATAATTCTTATTTCGGAACGGTGCCAAATATTGTGCACCGTTACATCATTCCTCTTCTTTATGAGGAAAGTTTCCTTACTAGGCTCACGGAACCGTCGAGAAAAACGGATCAGCCACCTTCCGCTTGGAAGCCGGGCTTTATATTTTCGGGAGACAAACGCGGCGAAGTATGGCACTTCCACTTCGAGGCCGGGCTCCAGTTGGACGAGTACGGGGCGATGCTGATCGGTTGTGGAGCCGCTGGTACTTGCTTTGGCGACTGAACGCATAGCAATTGGCGGAACTGGTGTAGCGGGTGTGTGTCGGGGTGTGCTGATGTAGGGCGGCCTGCATTTGGCTATTGCCGACTGTGCGGTGAGAGTAGTCGGTCTTGTAACCGGTAGTCGCGGTCCGGCCACGATACATGGTCGCGTTGGTTTGCGGAGGGTACATACCTCAGCCATGTTCTGCCTGCAATCCAGACGGGAGGTGCAGACCGGTGTTGCCCGCGGTAGGGTCACAGCGGCACATACCGTAGTTAGCGGTAAGCTAGGTCGTTCAGCCCCTGCAGTGACCTCGATCTGTGTCAGGCGTTGGTCAGGCGGGACAGGGCGGATACCCGCACGCCGACACTTCTCCCGTATGGACACCTTTGCAGGGCCCTTCCTCGGAGGAAGCGGTGCTGGTGGTGTCTCCAAGAGTATGGCCTGCCTTTTTTGGATGATGGCCTCGGTTTGGGCGGCAGCACCTACTCGTGGGCGTTTTGGCTCAATAGCCTTTATTGCGGTGTTTGTCTGGTGGTCTGGTTTTGGTGGAGCTGGGGTTGATACCCACTCCATGCCCTGGTTTTGCTTTGTTTCGGCTAACAACTGGTTTAGCATGCTTTCGAATTCGTCTGTGTGACTTGACTCTATGTTGGCAGGAAGTCTACTGGTTGCGCTTGAGTGGGTTATGATTTCTTTGACGGTCCAACCATAACTCCCTCTCTACATCTTAATTTGGTGGGGAAATGCGTAGACGCAGCCGCGCATCCTTCTTGTTGTCCTTTTCTAATTCTGGTTTAGTTCGGGTGTGATTTTCAAATCCTGTATGCGAATGTGACGGAACCATTTTCCCCTTTCGTCTCTCAAATCGGCAATAACAGGAGAAATTATTTTCTTGATTGTCATTGGGCCTGCGTATTTTGCAGCTAGCTTAGCGTTGACCGCATTGGCCTTACAAGAGAGGAGGTATTCTTTTTTCCACACTATGTCTCCGATACGGGGTCTCCAATTACGACGGCGCAAATTGTAATGCTTTGCTTGTTTTTGAAAAGCCCGCGCGAGATTTATGCGCACTAGTTCATATGCGTCACTCAGATAGCGGCTGCGTGTAGCTAGTGTTACGGAGGTTGCGACACGACGGTCCTCTAGGCGAGGCCTGCATAGTTCACGGCCATGATTCAAATACGCTGGCGTAAAGCCGATTGCTTCATGCCAGGCGGTATTATACGCAAACTGGAGTTCTGGGATCCGGGCGTCCCAATTTCGGTGATTCCGGTCGACGTATTGTGACACCATAGTCTTCACCGTCTTGTTGGTGCGTTCCACCGGTTACATTATAGGTGTTTGCACTGGTGAAGGACGATGCCGTATTTGGTAGGTGGAAAGCAACTGAGCCAACGCGTGAGATTTTAGTTGCATGCCATTATCGGATATGATTGCATCTGGTCATCCATGCCGGTATATTATCTGGTTGACGACTGCATCCGTTACTGCAGTAGTCGTGGCTCATCTCAGGGCGCGCATCTCTATCCACTTAGTAAAACGGTCTTGCATCGTAAGAAGCCAGGCATGCCCGTTTGTTGAACGTGGTAAAGGGCCAACTAAATCAATGGGGACCTTCTTCCATGGGGCGTCCACGGACGAGGCATGCATTAGTCCTGCTGGTTTTTATTGGGCGGTTTTATGTTGTAGACAATTTCTACATGAACGGACGTAGTGGGCCGTATCGCGGAACATTCCGGGCCAGTAATATAATCTTACCATTGGTGCAATTGTATTTGCAACTCCTAGATGCCCAGCGGTCGGGTCGTTATGGTTTCTCTCAAGGATCTCATGCCGCAGCTCACGAGGAACGCATTGCTTCCATTGTTCCTCTGCTGGTACCTCGTTAAAACTGAGATCATGGAGAATGTGTCTATACAGCTGTTCGTTACGGATATCGTAGTCGGAATGCTGAGTCGGATCCTCTTTAACAGCTTTTACTAGGCGGTGATACCACTTGCAGCCGGTGGGATGTTATTTTCGCATACGATCGGTTCTCGGGATAGAGCGTCGGCTACTTGGTTGAGTGCCCCCTTGCGGTAATGTATGGTGAAATCGTATTGCTGGAGCTCAAAAATCCATCTGGCAAGGCGCCCGGTAGGGGTTTCTAGTCGCTGAAGCCAGCGAAGAGACTCGTGGTCGGTGATGACGGTAAACTGATAACCCTCCAGATAATCCTTCATCTTGCGGATGCCCCAGACTACAGCTAGACATTCGAGTTCGGTGGCGCTGTAATTCTTTTCAGCGCCGTTTAGTGTGCGGCTGGCATACGCTATTACACGTTCTCCTTCTTCAAAATTTTGTGTCAAAACTGCCCCCAGGCCGGAGTAGCTGGCATCTGTCTGTAGGGTAAATTTACGATTGAAGTCGGGGCATGCCAGTACGGGTGCGGAGATTAAAGCATGTTTTAGTTTGTCAAATGCGGAGGCCTCTTCTTCGTTCCAGGTCCATTTAGTGTTCTTTCTGGTTAATCGGGTAAGTGGAGTGGCGGTAGTTGAAAAATCAGCAATCAATCGTCGGTACCAAGAGGCCATGCCTAAAAATTGGCGCACCTTTTTAACGGTTGTAGGTGCTGGCCAATCAGCGACTGCTTTTACTTTATCCGGGTCGGTTCGAATACCATTTGTATCAACGATGTGACCCAAATACCTTAGTTGGTTCGTACATAAGTGACATTTCTCGGCATTTAGTCGTAATTTAGCATCTCTAAGGCGTCGGAAAACCTCAGCGAGTAGGCGTAGATGCTCTTCATATGCCTTGCTCACGACTATTATGTCATCCAAATATACGAAGACGTAAGGCTCAAGTTCAGGTCCGAGAATTTAGTCAAGGAGTCGTTGAAAGGTAGCAGGTGCCGAATGTAAGCCAAATACCATGACACGGAACTGCATTAGACCTTTCCCTGGTACGGTAAAAGCGGTGATGGGTCGGCTTTCGGGGGTGAGCGGGACTTGCCAAAAACCGTTCTTCAGATCTAACGTGGACAGGTAACGGGCGCCCCTAAGCTTGTCTAGGGTAACGTTTGATAATGGTAACGGGTAAGCGTCCTTCTCCGTTACCTCATTGACTTTCCTGAAGTCAATGCAGAAACTATGTTTGCCGTCTTTCTTTTTCACAACTACGATGGGTGAGCTCCATGGGCTTCGAGATGGTTCAATGACGCCAGCTCGTTCCATCTCCTCCACTTCTTTGTCTATAACGGCTTGCATAGCAGGGTTGCGTGGCCGATAACGCTGCTTTATCGGTATCTCGGTACGGAGCCGAATGTGGTGCTGGTCGGTAAGCCCCTTGATCTTGTCGAATTTTGCTAGTTCGACATTCAAGAAGTTATACAATTGCTGGTCTTCCTCGGTTGATCGCTTAGTAAATCCTTCGGAGATTAAACAGGTAGGTGTATTTTGTGACGGTTTCGGTTGTAATGGCGGTGGCGGTAGGGATATTTGTAACCGGGCCCACAAGTCGGTTCCGATGAGCACATCACTTCCTAGTGTGGGCATGACGAGGAAGTTATGATGGTACGTGGTCCTTCCTAATCGGATTGGCAGGGTCACACTTCCTGGTATTTCGGTGGATGCTCCATCAGCGAGATTAATTTGGCGGGTAGCACTGTCTAGAGAGTGTCCATTTTTCTTGGCAAACGCTGCTATCTTAACGTTTACAATTGGCACTTCGGAACCAGAATCTAGCAAAGCCTGGAAATGACGATGGTGCAAGAAAACTGTTCTGTGCGGTCGCGGTTGATAAGAGATTCGGTTTATGTTGCGGACCAGGTCTTGTTGTCCGGTGCCCTGGCCCGCGTATCGTTTCCCGTTACCGGGTGACATTCTTTTGTCAGAACCTCATCTTTTCCGCAAACGGAGCAGAATTTTAAACGTGTTCATCTACAATTGAAACGGCTGTGCCCTCTTTGTTTACAATGCCAACAGCAATCGGAACGGTTATACACTGTAGCGGTGGTTGCTAGCGGTGTTGGTCGAGGTAACTTGATTTCTTTCCTTCGCAAGTCTTGTTGTTTACGTATCTCTTCGTACTCGGCGGCTTTCCGGCTCAGATCATTCATGCGTTGCACGTCGTCACGCCGAATGTGTATTTTATAATCTGGGTTCATGTTTTCATACAGTCTTTCTATCTGTGACTCGGGAGAGGTGTTGCCTATTCTTCGCATCAGCGTTAGAATAGCTGATGCGTATTTGGCAAAAGGCTCGTCGGTTTTCTGGTATCTCTGCTGAACTTCGCGTTCAAGCTGTAGTTGGTATCGGTACGGCAAAAACTGTAGTTTGAATTCCTCTAGAAACGTTTCCCATGTACTCCACGTAGTACGGTTGTTACGATACCATAGAAGAGCATCTCCACCCAGTAGTTCAGGTAGTCCTTTCAGGAGGTTTTCTCCGGTGTATCCATATCCTTCTGCCAGTTCGTTGACTCGCTCGAGGAAAGCTAGGGGCTCCTTGCCATCAAAATAACATCCCCACTTACGGATCTGGTTGATAATCTTAGCTACGTTTCACTGTGTAGCCATTTCGGTGTCTTGAGTTGGAAGCGTCGTTTGAACGGTATCGGAATTACTTTGGGTATCCCAGATTTCCTCCTTGCTCAGAGTATCAGGATGCGTATCCATGTAAACGCTTAGCTTTTTTCGGAGTTCTTCAACAGTGCCGCTGGTGTCAATTTCGTGGTTCGCTAGGACTTCTATCAGCTTCTTCTTGCTTAGCTGATAAATTTCGGTTTTTGACATAATTTAAATTTATTTGCTACAAAACAAGCCAGGGTTCAATCTAACATTAAACGCGGTCAGGTCCCTGTTCGGGCGCCATGTAACGGTCTCAGTTTCGGTTGGGACCTTGTTCGTATGTAACGGTAGCTGTTTCTTATGTTTTTCTTTCGCGTGGATATTACTCAGCGGTGCCGGGTTCTGGGAGAGAAAGCGGTCAAACAAGAAGACTGGCTTGTTTTGTATAACAATATTATTGTTTTATTTTCCTAAATCTATTGTACAATTCTTACGAAAAAACCTAACTAAACATATTTAAACAAATTGTATTTACAGACTTAAATAGATAACTTAAATACTTAACTAAAAAAATATCTCACATGAGAGAGTTTCCCCTAAAGCGTTACACCTTGCTACATTTACTACAATACCCACAACCATGCGACTAGACTACTACGGTGGCAAATCGGAGTCGGATTATGCTCGCGGTTAGGAGAACGGTCAGGTAAGATGAGAACGCCCGTCTGCGCTTGGGTACAAAGGACCAGGTATGCCTGGTGGTGAACGAGTACACCCGGCCACGGCAGGTAAGACAAGAACGCCGTCTGAGGTTGGGTACAAAGGACCGAGTACGCCCGGTGGTGAACGTGTACGCCCGTCCACGGCAGGTAAGACGAGAACGCCCGTCTGAGGTTGGATACAAATGACCGAGTACGCCCGTCTGCGGTTGGGTACAAGGGGTAGTTAGCGAGAGATCTTTACTCGGACAGAGCTGGAGGGGATCTCTGATTTTGACGTGCACGTTGCTCTTTATATAGCCCGTTGGATGCCCACAGCGGTACTCTACCACTCTGATAGGAGTGGGAGTGCAGCGCTGTGGTTTATGCGCCGATGCATGGTGGTGGGTCTGTCGTAGACAGCTGGTCGGGACAAATAATCGGGGATAACACTTGTTTTAATTATTTTATTTTGTCCGTGCAGTGTAAAAATAAAATAAATCAAACGAAAAACTTATATTCAAATATACATTTGGCATAACTTAAATAAAAAATAAAACATAATTCTTATTTCGGAACGGTGCCAAAAATTGTGCACCGTTACATAGTAATTTAGGTAAACCATCAAGTTAGCTTAAACATCGTACCTTAATATTGAAAAAAAACACCATTCGATGTGTATTTGCATAAAGAATGACTGGTAATGATTTCATTTATTTTGAACTAGTATTAATGGAGAAAAATAAAATAAAAACTATGAAAAAGTGCCTATTTTGGGTTTTTATTTTTTATCTCCAATAATACTAGTTAAAATAAACGACATTTTTACCATGTATTTTTTATGCAAATACAAATCGAAAATTTGAGATATTTTGGATTAAATGGTTTTTCGTTATTTTTATGGTATTAAGACCAACAGTATGGTATAGAAATATATTTTATTGTAGCATAAAAATAGCTTATTTCTAATTTTAAAAAAATTTTGCGATTTTAAGAGTTTTTGAATATACCTAGCTGAAAGGTGGCGCCGTCTATGCAAAAAAAAGTTAAGAGGAACTAAGCCTAATAGTTTGTATCCATAGCGTGAACTTGAGAAACAATATATTGTGTAGTATAAGACGAGCTTTAATTATAGAACAAAATGCGATTTTATAATTTGGACTCCGAAAGGTATAAACATAGGAACAATAAATATTGATCTAAATTTCATAAAATTATGTTACCGAAATGAATAAATTTTTATGAAACAGAGCTTGCTCCCGAAATAATAGATTGTCGGAAGCTAAGAAATATGTCAATTCGTAACATGCCCCCAAACTTACTTGAATAAAAACAATTTTTGTTTATTTTTTACCTTTATTCCTATTACATTCTGTTTTACGCATGATGATTTAAAAAAATATTAATATGGCTTAACGACCTCTGACATTTTCAATATTAAAAATATAATTAAAAAATATTTTAGTTTTTAAAATTCGCGCTGTTTAAACCTGTCTATATTTTTAAAAGTCTGTCGCTATTCCAATATAGAAACGACGATTACCGACTGCAGATTCTTAGACTTTATTGTTTATACATTGGCTGCAGAATGCTCTACCTCGCACCAATACACAAGAGCGTTCCTATCACTTTTTCTTGTGGCAAACGTACCTGATGGGTTTTCTTAAAATCATCAAACAACAATAATAGCTTGTGATAATGAAAATGACATTTTTTCCTTCATAGAATTTGGGAAAATAGAATAAAATTTACTTATAGTAAAATTAAATTGACATTGATTACCTGATTATTAAATTGAGAAATTAAAACAGAAAACATATTATTAAAAACGAAAACTAATATAAATATAAATATATATGTATATATAT
>JADQWA010001272.1:0-11146 GCA_018344505.1 Nebria ingens riversi
TACTGACTACGTAAAAGAAAGTATTGGGCCAACTCATGGCCAATGTTTATTATTATCAAGTGACTTTTCGACAATCAAACGAAGCGAAAACAGTTGCACTACATATCCGCTCTCAGGCAAAAAACTACCTTGGATATCATGCAATTTTATTTGCGATTTACATCTGACTTTTCTAATTATTATACATCCATACAATTTGCCCACAAAACTTAACAAACTTATGGCTCTGTAGTAATTGCAATCACTCGAACTAACATTCTCTTTAAAAAGAGAAACAATCACAGCACACGTGTAATAATTTGGATCTACGTCATTCTTCAGACAAAAAGTAAACATCTTTACTAACCAATCGAACAAATGTACACTCCCAAATCTTAACATTTCCACAGAATCACCATTTATACCACCAGCTTTACCACATTTCATTCTCAACAGTGATTCATATACATCTTCTTCACTAATAACGCATCCATCAATTGTCGTTACATCTGACACTATATCTGACGCGCTATTGGATCCAATTGTTCCATCATATAAACTTTTAAAATTCTAAAAATACCTAGCTATTACATCTGTTATTATATGAGAAAGATCACACGGTTGACCTCATGTCTTGCCTGTGTGTATCTGTGTTTGAGTGTGTGTGTTTGTGTGGGTGTGTGTGTGTGTGTGTGCTTAGTGTTTGTTTGTGTGTTTGTCTGAGTGTGTGTGGTTGTATGTGTGACGCCTTATTTATTCCACTTAAATAATCTACCAACTACGATCAAATTTCGACTATCTTCTATAATGAACTGCTATTTCACTATTCGGAAACGATAAATATTCAATGAAAATACGATTTTTATAAGGTTTTATTATTTTTTAGTTATTAATCGAGATATATAACTAGCGAATTACATACAGAAAGATCAAATAGCTTAAACTGTGATAAACTCAGAAGAGAGAGTGATAGAATGCAATCAGAATGGAAGTCTTCCGCAAAAAATCTAAGTCGCAGTGCAAGCTATATCGAATCATCTGTATCTTCATTTAGTCTTGCTTATGTTTATAGCCTTGTTGTTATATCATTGGACACAATATGACGAGAGATAGTTTCTAGATTTGTAAGTTGGTTTGCAATACAATTATTTTCTGCATAAACTGTTCCACTGCTTTCATTATTTCTTTCTGGGTCGAGAACGTTTTTTTGTTGCTGGGTTATATCAATATCGGAATTGTCCGTTTCCATAACCGAAGTTGTATAATCTGAAAATTTAATTATAATAGAATAATTGGTTTAAATATTATCAAATTATATAATTAAATACCTCTTATTATGTTATGAATATTTTCATGGGAGTCAATGATTACATATTTGCCAGGACAGAATGCAGTTAATATCTTAGCAACTGATGGTGTTATATGTATAATTAGTACAGTCTTCTTATCATTATATAAGTCAGATATAATATCGCCGATTCCCTAAAACAACTATAAACTTAAACAAGTAATAACTTTTCCCTATAAATAAAATTTAAAAAACGTTATGCGCAGAAGCGTTATTATTAAAGATGACTATACAATCTACCAAACAAAAACCTAACCAACACCGTTGTTGCCAAAATATACGAGCTGGTAGATAGATTCTACACCCACCATGCATTACAAAAATTGCTGAATTGCTGCGTTATCTGCGAGAGATAATGAAATAATCCACCCTGAGTGCTGCGCCCGAAAAATGATAAAAAAAAACTCGCGGGGGTGTAAGGAAATATTGATCGCGCTTGTGGTAATTTAATTGTCACCCAGGAGTCCGTTTATCGGTCACGAAGTAATTTCTATTGTCCATGGACCATCTGCATTTACAAACCTCTCTAACAGATCGTTAAATACTTAGATACAGTGCTTGTTTGGGGTTGCTACTCGAAGTAATGGATTGGGACTTGATTCTTATCGACAAACAATCTGAATGCCGAAATAATTTGGCAATTTTACAAAAAAGAACAATATTATCATCTGCCCAAAGATGCTTTGAGGTAGTCGTTTTCTGCTATGCCAATTGACAACGTCTGGACAAATGTAAAGCAAAAACGTTATGGAGAGAAGCTAATATAGGTGAGATAATTAGAACAGGTTTATCTACCACAGATATCTATGCCCCAAAAATATACTACTAACTTAGTGGAAACTATGCTTCGGAGATATAAGGCCGTTATCGATTATAGAGTTGGCTTCTGTGCTAATATAAAAGCGTTGTAACACAAATTAAGCATAGTTTGTGCTATTTTTTTATAAAAATTAGTTTTGAAGTTATGTTGCATTCGTATTTCTTTGACAAACTGTACATGTACGAATATGACACTAAGCTACGTTGAGTACCATATTTTCTTTATATTTATTTGACCGGGAAAATTGTGAATTTGATAGACGAATTAAAAATATAATAAAGGACTTGTATTTAAAAATGTTAGAGAAAAGTTGTATAACTTTTATTTATTGCTCACACGGAAGTACAAAATGCATTTAACTTATTTAATATTTATGTGACCAGTAGAATAAATTGTATGGATTTGAAGTTCAACTTATTATACACAGTACTACAGTCTTACCTGTGCAGCGGAGAAATCCACCATCGTCAGATATTCACAATCAATTGCTATGATCCTTGACTTCTTGCTTGTATTAGAAATGGCTCTTCGCATATGTTCCACAGCGGGATACAGAATATTTCCTTTAGGTTTGAGAAAAGAACAATTTGCCTCTTCATAAATATCGATCTGCAAAAGAAACAATTTTTCTCTAAAAGTGACTGGAAAGTGCATTGTTACTGATGGAAAGTTAAAGGAGATTGGAAACGTATGAGGATAGTTTAAACATAAATACACACTCGCCATATGTGAAGAACGAAAACAGCTACGATGCTGAGCGCAAACTCAACATGAAGCTACATTCTTTTTCCATTAAAATTTTAAGTAAAATGTTTACTTTTAGCGATCACTTGGGGTATCATTTATAGTGAAGTTGAATATGGACTAAAGCAGGGTGCAGTAAGCGAATTTTTAATTGCAGAAGAAATAACACTTATTCATCGTCGCTTACTGGCTCTCTACGTTGAAAACAACTGCAGACTAAATTACAGTGAATCGTTGAATTGTAAAATATCGTAACTCTGAACCTGGTCAAGCAAATTTATTCGTTGAACCTGGCACACGAAGATATATTTTTGCGACAAATAAAACACACCGATATCAAGTCAATCAACTGATTAGAATCAATCGTCGTATCTCTCAAAGTCATATCGCAGTTCCAATAGAAATGTCAAGAGAACAAGGAGTCAACTTAATCGTGAAATGGGTTATCGGTGATCATTGCGTTTCACCCATATTGACGAATGAAAACACCGCAAGGCCAATTAAATGCTGTAAGCAATATTTGAATCGTTAACACAATGCCAGCGATTATTTTCCTCAGAACATTGTCATGGACCAGGAAAGTTAAGCACACCATTATGATTCAGAAGAAAAACATCGGCCATGTGTTGGCCCTAAATTTTCTTTTACGTTGTCAGTATATTAGGATTTGATAGTATATATATAAAAATATAAAATATTTAAAGAAAATATTTTCATTCATTGTCCAATAAAAGTGTAAAGTTAGTTATTGTCAGATATCCAAAGAAAACATATGTAATTTAGACATAAACTTTTATTTTAGATTTTAAATGTTGGATTTTATAGAAGTATAAAGAAAATATAATTATTCATTACATATTATTAAAAATTATTATGGCCGGGCATTTTTTAGTTTTCAAACTACTTTTAAACCAGAGAAAATATTTATATATAATATTTTAAATTATTTACTAATTTTTGTAACCGTTTTTAACTAAAATTATTTGTGACACTGACAATAAATGTTAAATGTCAAAATATTTGAATATTTAAAACAATTGACATGCATAGTAGATGCGATTATTATATATAATTTCCCATACCTACGTAACTATGGCAATATCAATAAGATAAGATCTTGTAACTGGTACTTTTTGAAGAAATGTTTCAAACAAAAGTTGTGCAGAATACTAATATCTTTCAATTTTATCTTCTAACTATATTTACTGCAAGTATAGCCGTTTCGCACTTCCGGTTTGAATATGCTTTTCAAAAAATAAGAGGTTTACCTCCCAGGCATATACAAATCTTAAGTTTAAAGTTTCATAATTTTATCTTCAGCAGTGTAGCCTGTAGAGCGCACACAGCCACACACACACAGACATAAGTATTGTAAACACGAAAAAAAACATCGGCCAGGTATTGGCCCTAAACTTTCTTTTACGTAGTCAGTTTATTTAGATTTGATAGTATATAAATAAACATATAAAAAGTTTAAATTTCAAGAAAATATTGTCATTCATTGTCCAATAAAATTGTAAAGTTAGTTTATTGTCAGATTTCCAAAGAAAACATATGTATTTTAGATTTTAAATGTTGGATTTTATAGTAGTATAAAGAAACTATTATTATTCATTACATATTCTTAAACATCGGCCATGTATTGGCCCTAAACTTTCTTTTACGTAGTCAGTATATTTTGATTTGATAGTATATAAATTAAAATATAAAATGTTAAAATTTAACAGAAAATCTTTTCATTCATTATGTCCAGTAAAACTGTAAAGCTAGATTATTGTCAGATTTCTAATAAAACATATGTATTTTAGATTTAAAATGTTCGATTCTATAGTAATATACAGAAAATATAATTATTCATTACACATTATTAAAAATTATTATGGCCGGACATTTATATTTATATATAATATTTTAAATTATTTACTAACCTTTGTAACGCTTTTTCACTAAACTTATTTGTAACACTGACAATAAATGTTAAATGTCAAAATATTTGAATATTTAAAACAATTGACATGCATAGTAGATGCGATTGATTATATATAATTTCCCATACCTACGTAACTATGACAATATCAATAAGATAAGATCTTGTATCTGGTACGTTTTGAAGAAATGTTTCAAAACAAAAGTTGTGCAGAATACTAATATCTTTGAATGTGAATGTAACTATATTTATTGTAAGTACAGCCGTTTCGGAGATATTGCAGAAATTACAAAAAATGACTCAAATAAACATGCATTTCCGGTTTGAATATACTTTTCAAAAATAGGAGGTTTTCCTCCCAGGCATATACAAATCTTAAGTTTAAAGTTTCATAATTTTATCTTTAACGGTGTAGGCTGTAGAGCGCACTCAGCCACACACACACACACACACACACACAGACGTCATTCCAAAAATAGTCAGACTCGATTCAGGGAAGGTCAAAAGGTGTATTTCCGTTAAAATTTCGAGAAATTTTTTTTTCGTGATTACAATACTTACTTATTACTTCGTAAAAGAAAGTAAAAATTATTATGGCCGGGCATTTTTAGTTTTCAAATTAACTTTAAACCAGAGAAAATATTTATATATAATATTTTAAATTATTTACTAACCTTTGTAACGGTTTTCACAAAATTTATTTGTGACACTGACAATAAATGTTAAATGTCAAAATATTGGAATATTTAAAACAATTGACATGCATAGTAGATGCGATTTATCATATATGATAAATCGCATTTATCATATATGATAAATGGCATCTACTATGCATGTCAATTGTTTTAAATATTCCAATATTTTGACATTTAACATTTATTGTCAGTGTCACAAATAAATTTTGTGAAAAACCGTTACAAAGGTTAGTAAATAATTTAAAATATTATATATAAATATTTTTTCTGGTTTAAAGTTAATTTGAAAACTAAAAAATGCACGGCCATAATAATTTTTAATAATATGTAATGAATAATAATATTTCCTTTATACTACTATAAAATCCAACATTTAAAATCTAAAATACATATGTTTTCTTTGGAAATCTGACAATAAACTAACTTTACAATTTTATTGGACACTGAATGACAATATTTTCTTGAAATTTAAACTTTTATATGTTTATTTATATACTATCAAATCTAAATAAACTGACTACGTAAAAGAAAGTGTAGGGCCAATACCTGGCCGATGTTTTACTTTCTTTTACGAAGTATAAATAAGTATTGTAATCACGAAAAAAAAATTCTCGAAGTTTTTACGGAAATACACCTTTTGACCTTTCCTGAATCGAGTCTGACTATTTTTGGAATGACGTTTGTGTGTGTGTGTGCGTGGCTGTGTGCGCTCTACAGCCTACACCGTTAAAGATAAAATTATGAAACTTTAAACTTAAAATTTGTATATGCCTGGGAGGAAAACCTCCTATTTTTGAAAAGCATATTCAAACCGGAAATACATGTTTACTTGAGTCATTTTTTGTAATTTCTGCAATATCTCCGAAACGGCTGTACTTACAATAAATATAGTTACATTAACATTGAAAGATATTAGTATTCTGCACAACTTTTGTTTGAAACATTTCTTCAAAAAGTACCAGTTACAAGATCGTATCTTTTTGATATTGCCATAGTTACGTAGGTATGGGAAATTATATATAATAAATCGCATCTACTATGCATGTCAATTGTTTTAAATATTCAAATATTTTGACATTGAATATTTATTGTCAGTGTTACAAATAAGTTTAGTGAAAAAGCGTTACAAAGGTTAGTAAATAATTTAAAATATTATATTTAATATAAACGTCCGGCCATAATAATTTTTTAGTAATGAATAACTATATTTTCTTTAAATTACTATAGAATCGAACATTTGAAATCTAAAATACATATGTTTTTTTTTAGAAATCTGACAATAATCTAACTTTACAATTTTACTGGACATAATGAATGAAAATATTTTCTTTTTAAATTTAAACATTTTATATTTTTAATTTATATACTATCAAATCTAAATATACTGACTACGTAAAAGAAAGTTTAGGGCCAACACATGGCCGATGTTTTTTTCGTGATTACAATACTTACTTATACTTCGTAAAGAAAGTAAAAATTCTCGAAATTTTAACGGAGATACATCTTTTGACCTTCCCTGAATCGAGTCTGACTATTTTGGAATGACGTCTGTGTGTGTGTGTGTGTGTGTGTGTGTGGCTGTGTGCGCTCTACAGGCTACACGGTTGAAGATAAAATCATGTAACTTTAAACCTAAGATTTGTATATGCCTGGGAGGAAAATCCTCCTATTTTTGAAAAGCATATTCAAACTGGAAGTGCATGTTTACTCAAGATATTTTTGCAATTTCTGCAATATCTCCGAAACGGCAATACTTGCAGTAAATATAGTTAGAATAAAATTGAAAGATATTAGTATTCTGCACAACTTTTGTTTGAAACATTTCTTCAAAAAGTGCCAGTTACAAGATCTTATCTTATTGATATTGCCATAGTTACGTAGGTACGGAAATTATATATAATAAATCGCACCTACTATGCATGTCAATTGTTTTAAATATCAAATATTTTGACATTTAACATTTATTGTTAGTGTTACAAATTAGTTTAGTGAGAAAACTACAAAGGTTAGTAAATAATTTAAAATATTATATATAAATATAAAGTTCCGGCCATAATTAATTTTTAATAATGTGTAATGTAACTATATTTTTTTTATCGAACATTTTAAATCATAAATACATATGTTTTTTTAGAAATTGAAAATAATCTAATTTTACCACAATTTTACTGGACATAATGAATGAAAATATTTTCTTTTAAATTAAAACATTTTATATTTTAATTATATTCCATCAAATCAAAATATACTGACTACGTAAAAGAAAGTTTAGGGCAAATACATGGCTGATGGTTTTTTCGTGTTTACAATAATGTATGTGTGTGTGTGTGGCTGTGTGCGCTCTACAGGCTACACTGCATGAAGATTAAATATGAAACTTTAAACTTAAGATTTGTATGCCACTGGGAGGTAAACCTCCTATTTTTTGAAAAGCATATTCAAACCGGAAGTGCATGTTTACTCAAGATTTTTTTGCAATTTCTGCAATATCTCCGAAACGGCTATACTTGCAGTAAATATAGTTAGAATAAAATTGAAAGATATTAGTATTCTGCACAACTTTTGTTTGAAACATTTCTTCAAAAAGTACCAGTTACAAGATCTTATCTTATTGATATTGCCATAGTTACGTAGGTACGGGAAAATTATATATAATAAATCGCATCTACTATGCATGTCAATTGTTTTAAATATTCAAATATTTTGACATTTAACATTTATTGTTAGTGTTACAAATTAGTTTAGTGAGAAAACGTTACAAAGGTTAGTAAATAATTTAAAATATTATATATAAATATAATGTCCGGCCATAATAATTTTAATAAGTGTAATGAATAATTATATTTTTTTTATCGAACATTTTAAAATCATAAATACATATGTTTTTTTAGAAATCTGACAATAATCTAATTTTACCACAATTTTACTGGACATAATGAATGAAAATATTTTCTTTTAAATTTAAACATTTTATATTTTAATTTATATACCATCAAATCAAAATATACTGACTACGTAAAAGAAAGTTTAGGGCCAATACATGGCTGATGTTTTTCGTGTTTACAATACTTATGTCTGTGTGTGTGTGGGCTGTGTGCGCTCTACAGGCTACACTGCTGAAGATTAAATTATGAAACTTTAAACTTAAGATTTGTATATGCCTGGGAGGTAAACCTCCTATTTTTGAAAAGCATATTCAAACCGGAAGTGCATGTTTACTCAAGACTTTTTTGCAATTTCTGCAATATCTCCGAAACGGCTATACTTGCAGTAAATATAGTTAGAATAAAATTGAAAGATATTAGTATTCTGCACAACTTTTGTTTGAAACATTTCTTCAAAAGTACCAGTTACAAGATCTTATCTTATTGATATTGCCATAGTTACGTAGGTATGGGAAATTATATATAATAAATCGCATCTACTATGCATGTCAATTGTTTTAAATATTCAAATATTTTGACATTTAACATTTATTGTTAGTGTTACAAATTAGTTTGGTGAGAAAACGTTACAAAGGTTAGTAAATAATTTAAAATATTATATATAAATATATATGTCCGCCATAATAATTTTTAATAATGTGTAATGAATAATTATATTTTCTTTATATTACTATAGAATCGAACATTTTAAATCTAAAATACATATGCTTTTTTAGAAATCTGACAATAATCTAACTTTACCACAATTTACTGGACATAATGAATGAAAATATTTTCTTTTAAATTTAAACATTTATATTTTAATTTATATACTATCAAATCAAAATATACTGACTACGTAAAAGAAAGTTTAGGGCCAATACATGGCCGATGTTTTTCTTATGTAATTTGGAAATAAAAACTACGACGCTGTTTACATAATTGATATTTATACAGGCTTATGTAATTTGCATCAAAAACTATTATGATATTAACAAATATTGCATTTTTAATATAGCAGCCTTCTTTTCTCCACGCTCCATACAACTACACACACTCCACAGCTTCATTAAACACACGCCCGAATTGGAATACGCGGCACGCTCTCAATAATGACACACCTACATGCAACCTTTGTTTAACACGGGGTATCAGTCCCGCTCAATGCAATTCTATGATCAATATCGTCGCCATTAAATTCGTTGCCTACGGCCTGGTATCTCTTGTAGGCCTCGTGCAACTTCAAAGCGATATTAGATTGAAATATAGATACAGTGCCATCGATCTCTACGCTATTAATTATGTTTAATATTGAACGGACATAGATTTGTTTGACTTTGTTCCATATGTTTTAGTAGAACATATAACTGAAGAAACATATAATTTTTATGGCCTTTTTATTTTCGGATTATTAATCTGGGGATATTTGCTGCGAGCAAGTAACTACATATTTTTGTTATTTTTAGTATTACCTTTTCCCTAGAAGTTTCGTAACTACCTATTCGAATGAATCAGCGCCTCCAGAAAGCGGTTATTTGCAATAGATAGGACTATTAAACAATAGTATGTTCATTCAATATGGTTCATTACGAGAATAATCTCCAAATGGATAATTGCAACGTTTATTTTGAGCAGCGGTTGTCCGAAACAATGCATGGCCAAAATTCATGCTTAATCTGAAAGTGGCCACTTTCATGGAGGACAGGGTGCATATGTCAAAGAATAGAGTTACTGCAGTAGAATAGATCGAACGATCAATCCCAGTTAAATAACTTGTCGCTGCAAAGAAACTTTGTCAGCTATCATTCAAGACTATGGAGCTGGCAAATTATCAATTACATCTGTGGAGCTTGCATTATCATAATATCGTAAATTAATATGAATGGCAGCATGAAGTGCAACAGTTTGAAATTAATATTTTAGAACAATCTAATCGCATTATTATTGTTGCATACAAAAGTCACTTCACAAACACCAGCCATCGCAACTGTACGTAATACAGAAAAACCTCGTAGTGAAACAGCACAGGCACCTTGAAAATAAGATTCCTGTAAGCAGCGGGTATGTGGATATCTTTTAAATGGCTGTGAAACGTACTAAAATATATTTGATTCCATTAAACCATGAAAGACACCTCGACAAAATATATAATTATGCTATTTGTAGGAAACAGAATAATAAATACATACATAATACGCTTGTTGATTTCGTTAGCTGAGGCATGGATATTTGTAATTGCTCATTGGTTGGATCAAAAATGAGTACCCACGAACTTTTTGCCAACGGACACGGTGGTGTGCATTTGAAATATTTATTTGCCCAACCTTTTCTGATTATACTTAGTAACCATTCATTTCAAAATGATGATCTATGCAAAAGATTATGTAATATTCTCCAAATATATTTTTATGCAATCTTGAGATAAAATCTTTTTCATATGCCAAACTGTTCTCAATGGAAATAATCCGTTCTCTGATTATGACTATTACAAGAATTTAAGGTACAAAACATTTAGTTCGTATTACGTGGCACCTAATAGTCATTTATAATTAAAAGATATATCTTTGACGAATTAAAGCCCAAACGTTTGAATCTCGCGCTATGGAAATGATACCAGTGTAACAAACCTAGCTATTCAAATTACTGAGCTACAACAGTAGGTGAACTAGATCAGAATTGCTCAGTTAGCGAATTTACTTAAGTCGGTCA
>JADQWA010001273.1:0-77500 GCA_018344505.1 Nebria ingens riversi
TTGACTATGGAAAATAATTTTCATAGCGATCAGACATATTTTTTTTTTTTGCTTCAGTCGATGTTTTTTAGACTCTCAATTGTTTAAACAATAAAAACTGGGTGCAGATATAAAATTGTCCGTTTCAGGGAATTATTGGCAGGGGTTTGTTGTTGTACATACACAATTTCATGCCTATTCCCTCAAATGGGGTGGCGATTTTTTCATCGCTATTAAGTGATAGAAACGTTGCATTGAAAAAGAAGTAAGGATTCATGCCAGGATGTCAAGGAAATCTGTCCAAACATTCATCAAACAGCAATGAGTTTGTGTAATTGTTTCGGTACAAACATTTAGTATGTACATAGTTGTTTCAAAAATGATGAAAATGTACTAGTGTATGCTCATCTATAAATGTTTTTACAAATTATGGAGTTAATATTGTCGAACTTATTACAAATAAAAAACCATTTTTATTATTCAAACGATTCTTCATAACATTCACGTAAGTCTAACAATTTACACAAGCTCTCATTGTATTCATCTAATTCTAAACCTGCAGTTTGAAACTGTTGAAAACGGGCTACCTTAATTCTAGAGGCTTCTCGGTGAAGAGTCTCCAGCATTTCTCCCATCTGTGATCCAGTATGGCATCCAGCAATCACAGGGACTGATTTCACAACTAACACAAAATAAAATTGAAATTCAGTTCAAAATTAACCAAAACATCAGATGATCTTAATTGTCTCTAGTTCAAAAATACAGACTCGATTATATCAAACATTGCATTTGCCATACAATTATTACCTTGACTTTTATCTCTGGAAAAATCAAGAATATCTCCATACTCATCAACAAAATCATCAAAGATATTCGGAAATGGTGTTCTAGTTGATAGAGGCTGGGTCACAGTTGTCACATGACTGGCACTAGCATAGCTGTTGCACGATAAGTAAAGTTCTAGCATTTCTTGGACATTTTCACATCGATACGCTGCCATTTCGCGTTGTTTTTTCGCTTGGTGCACCGGTCGTTTTAGTCGCTTTTCTGGAATCCCTCGGCCGGTGATGATCTGCATCACTTTGTCTGTACCAATGGTACAATTTGGAGTAATCGTTTGCCAAAGTGGGCCGTCCCAGTTATCCAAACAATCGATCAAATCGGTTTTTTCGTTCAGAGAGAACGGCAAACAAACACTGGCAGCTGAGACTTTGCGTCCATAACCGCTCATATCCGAGCAAAAATCATTTAAAGAGAATTTTGTTGATTTTATACGATAGGGCATTGTTAAAGTATCCAATGCTGACGCTAAGATTGCACTGGTGTGATAATACAAATCTGGCTAGAATGTAGAACATATTTATATTTTATTTATAAAAATCCTATAAATAAATCAAACATTTATTAAATATTTAAAGGCGAGTAATAAAAAGAAAATTACTTTATAATCAACATGTTTAAATTGTCGCTTCTCCCCAGGTTGTCTCCATCCTTTACTTCCAGTGCAAATTGGTATAGTAAGCGAGCTGAATTCACTTAATCCTTCCAGACACAGCGCTAAATTTACCAAACGAATCGAATCCTTCTTAGTGGACGCCTCTCGTTCCTCAGCATTACTATACCTATAATCCGGATACCAAGAGGGAACCGCTGCGAAAGTCAATACCGATTTTTTATCATACTCATCCCTTAAATATTCTAAACAAGACGTAGCTAAACCCCCAAACGAATTCGTGGCATCTACCGTCACGTGAAAGCCTTGCGGGTGATCACATTCTTCAATATAGTTACGGATCTTATCACTAAAATCTTCGAAAAATTCCGAACTACGCCACACAGCGCTCCCTAGTTGGTAAACATCAAACGGTATTTCGGAATGGTCATGTTCAAATTGTTTTATGATGTTCACACTGCGCGGATGAAATCGAGAGTATAAAAAATCGGACCATACTGTCACATCCGTATTTAAAGAGTCACTGTTTATTTTCTCTAAAGTTTGTTGCTCTAAAGCCAATTGGAATTCACTTTTAACTACTTTATCTTCCTTGATCACTTCTACTGAAGCGTCCGACCAATGCACGTTTGTCACAGCAGCTTCAGTAAATGGATTGTATAAATCACCTAGTTCTGGAAGCGATTTCAAACTACCCTTAAGATCAGCGAGCAAAAGTCTGGGAGTAAACGTGACTTCACCCTTGCACGTAAGTCCTTCGCGAAACAACACATCATGATTTATTTCGGATGGATTCTCTCCACTATAATTGAACCCAGTTTCTTGGATGTTCCACCAATGAGTCCCTATAAAATTTGAATAATGACCAAATTGTAAGGATACAATTTCACGAGTACACATTTTCACTAAGTCTCAAAATATATCAAATTTGGACAACAAAATATAAACATGTAGAATTAGCAGTAATTTAGTTTCATTCTATCACATAAAATTGCTAAATTATGTTTTTATAATCTAGTTTTATCATCAAAATGCACACACACACAATGACATTTTACACATACGATGACAGTTGGCAGCTGATATTTTAGTGTTGCCAACTATAGTGAAAAATGAATACTCATTTGAAAAAATAAAACAAAATAAAATAGAGGACATGTCCTATTAAAAGTTGTTAGTCAAATATGAGCAAATTAATAATAAACAATCAAAGATATAAATAATGCGTAGGATATTTATTTAAAGCGTCTATCGTAAACGCATGTTCTTAATTTTTAATATGTATAATTAATTACAAATAGTTTATTATTTTTTTACCACATTTCTTGATAGTAACAATTATCTCATAATTTAATAAAATTCATATATAAATAAAATATGGCTTCGTAATTTCTAGTAGTGAATGTATAACAAAACGAATACACTTGTATGATTTTAGACAATGTCAATTATTATTACATGTTTATTTCTTTTATTTATAATAATAACCTACTGCATATGAGCAATAATAAAGAAACTAACACTATTTTTATAGTTTTTTTGATGGTAAGCCGAATACTGAATGTCCCAACATGATGAGGAAGGCCAGTTATTATTTCTTTAGATTGGATTTACCAAACTAATAAAATACTGACAAAAGCCTTCACATTGGAATAAAAATTGTGTATTATTATAAACGTCCCTGCACCAAACATAATTTATTATTGTGAAAAACCAGTTTTGAAAAGTACACCATTTCGTTTAAAAAATATATAAATATAAATATATATATATATATATATATATATATATATATATATATATATATATATATATATATATATATATAACTCTAGTTTAAAAATGTTTACGTGTATTTCGTAAAATGATTTATAATATTGTACTATGATGCACTTAGCCAAACTATTATCAACAATCGAATTTGCAAAACAGTATTACCAGAACATTAAAAATCACACATCAAATTTTACTACAGGACTACAACTATTTTAGAAATTCGACTGTTTTTATATGTAAAATAAAATATAGAAGAAAAAAAAAACATTTCCTAGACTAACCGTTCTTGTTCATAAGTTAGTTTAATACTGATGAAATAAAATGAAAACGCAGCCATGTATTTAAATGTAATCGAATTAAAAATTGGAATTAAAAACAAAATGATTCAATCTGCTTTTTTACTATTTATCATTCTATAATCACACTATATTTGAAATAACCAGAATGACGTCACACGTGGCCAGTCAATCTGGTGAGATTTCAAACGAGAAATTGCCCCTAACTCATTTGATTTACGCTATTTTATACAATGGACCATATTTTAATATAATCAAGTACTATATTTACTATTTCGAGATACTTTTTCTTACAAAAGTAATTAGAATTTGATAAAATTTTTAACAATGTTCTTTCTAACATGTAAAGAGAACTTTAAAAAAATAAATTATATATTCGAAGAAATAAAAAATTGATATATTTGAGTTGATGATGTAGATTAGTACCTTTTTGATTCTATAATATGGTGAATACTCTTCTCTATACGCGAGGAAAGTAACAACACTTTCCAATCAAAACGTAGCTTTTTCAACTTAACATTTTGTATGAAGAGTATTGTAATTGATAACCGACTCTTGTGTCATATTATCACTTTCCTCGACCATTTAATAATAATAATTAAAACGGAAAGAATTGACTTCTCAGCCAGAACATAACAAACATCACAGTCAATAAGAACAACAATCATATTCGAGCGTGCAGGGAGTCAACTAACTGCTCGCACGTTAGTAACACTGATAGTACGTTTTCATTGGTCATATTTATTGAAAATTAAAATCAACTTTAAAAAATAAAACCTTCTATTTCCATTCAAACAATGGACGATCTCTGTTTATTTGTCGCATTGTCATTTTAAAGATACTTTAACTTAAAGCTACTTTAGGTTTTTTTATGATTACGGTTGCAAGATTTCGATGAAATAAACAAAATTATATGCGAGTTTGTTTATATTAATCGCAGATTTTAATTAGGCCAAATTGTATGGAATATTTGATTAAATATTTGAATATGTATTGCTTCGAAATTAAATTTAAAAATGTATATATATATATAATATATATATATATATATATATATATATAATATATATATATAAATGGCAATAATGTAGTATGAACGTACTATCAGAGTACTTTTAAACGGTTGCACTTGGATCCAAAATGCAATCTTTGGTTTTACAACTGTCCCCATCACAGGAACGATAGCGTAATATTTTTTGTTTTATAAAAAAATATACAATTGATTATAACATATTATATATATGTGTGTATATAAGTTTTATAAATCACAATTAAACATGCATACACACATATATACATAGATACGCACGCAAACACACACTCGCGTGGCTGATGTTCATAGGGCGTTATAGAGGGGTGGCGGTTGTAGCGGCGGTCTGTGAACACCCTTGTTTCATCATCTTCAACATTTCTTTCTGCTTTGCTTACTTTTGTCACTAACAATGGTGTTCGTATCGTCAGTCAGGTTCTGATCTCGGATAAGCGCCCCCATTGCAATTCTAGAATTATTATTAATTGTTAAATATATAATAAATAGAAAGTACTACATATATTTAAACAAAAAAAAACTGTACTGTACTGTACTCTTTTGATAAACATTTAAATAAATACATAAAATGATCGATAACTTACAAGTGAATCACTCACCATCTTTCCTGGTCGGGCCCACGTATACACGTAACCATCTTGGCAGGCGGTCACTAGACAATCCTCGCGAAACACCAGAGCCGTCAATCGTTCATGTGCGATTTTTTACAAATCAACGGCTCCAACACTGGACACTCATCGAACCTGGGACACGACGCTGTCCCGATCAACTTCACAGGATCGCACATATCGGACGAGGTGTGATTATGCGCGGCACTATTACTGTTACTATTTGCACCACTGCTGCTATTCGTTTCGTCCTCAATGTTACCGAATTCACGAAACTATTTTTCGAATCACTTACACCACCGCCCGACCCCGATTTCGAACCGAGGCTAAAGTTACGTTTATGCGTTGGGTTCTCTTGTTTTTTATCACCAAAACTTAATCCAGTCAACCGTTGCGTTAACGAGTTTACAGTGGTTGGCTCCACTGAGGCAGGGATTGAGTTGTTTAAAAGAGTTTTCTTTTACGGAGTTATTTGCAACATTGTTCACTTTACTATTGTTTATTGTTGTAGTCGAGGATTTCAAATCGTTTTTTGTCCCAGTTTTGTTTTGTACTCGCGTTTGAACGAAACTACCTGAATGCGCCAATTGACCACTTGTTCTGCTCTTACTACACACCGGTTGCGTCAACACGTCTTCAGTTATGTCCCATAAACACAATTGCGTATCCTGACTAACAGAACCTAGTCGATAACACGCCCCGCCCCCACTTAAGTCCCCTGAATTTCTACCAGAAGTATATTTACGATTGTTCGTTACTTGTTGTGTTTCATCATCGCTTCCCGAGAACTCATGGCATTCTGTATCGCTATACGATGTAGTATATGGATCAAAAGCTACCACAGACACCCACGACCTATGACCCTGACCTCTAGCAACGACACGGCGTTCATGTAAAGACCAAACCGTTACCAAATCATCTTCGCCACCAACAACAATATACTTCCCGTCTGGAGACCAACAAACGCATAAAAACCCACCGAAATACGACCGAGCGAGACCTATTAGTTCCATAGTGTCGTAATGAAAGACTCTTAGGAAACCATCTTGGGAGACGACTGCAAGATTTGCACCACAAGGGGAGAACGCGAACTCGTTGATGCAACAACCTTCGCTGCCGATCACCCAGCGGTAGAGCGGGTTGCGTGTTGATTTGGTTTTGCAGGTGTGGATGGCGAAGCCCTCGCCTTGTTTGAACGGTTGATAATTGGGGGGCGCAGTTCCGCAAAGTAGTTCCTCGTTGTACACGTATAACTGCCCTGAAGCATGCGAAACGAGGAAGAGATTCGTTGAGCCGGGGACCCAGTGGATACATGTTACCTTTGTTTTGTCTATAAGTCTCTAAAAAGCGAAATAATTGCTTCACAAACAGTTCATCATACTATTTATGATAAATGAGTATGGTTGATCTTTAAGTGAAACTAAATATATATGTAAAGAATAACATGAAATTGAATACACATTGAAGCGATGAATCATTTTATAAAAAATATATATGTCAACAGTTGTAAAAAAAACTATGTCATTTAATAAAATAGTTATTATTATTTAACATCTGTTATCGCTACGTCCCGACAATCGCGTTCAATTATTCAATTCGGAAAATGTAATTATTTTTTCAATGAGGTCGCCAAAAGTTCAGACCAAACAAGTGTTTCAATTCTCAACACGGAAATACATTGATGAGTAATAAAAAATAGGTATTATTTCGTACGGATTTCAAGCTAGTTCTAAGTCAGTTTATTTTTTCCAAGTTAGCGTAATTAAAAATTTGTGTCACTTAACACTTGTTTATTAATTATGGGGTTCTTAATTGAGAATTTTATGCATTTACAAAAACATATAGTAACAATTTATTTTATATTACTGAGTGTCTAATTAGCCCAAAAAAACTTACCTCTTCGTTGAACAATTTACTAAGTTCTTTCTTAATCGGATCGATAAGTTGAATTTGTCCGGTGGAGAATCCAATGAGCAACGAAACACTATCAGATGTCACTGACGCACTGTTAAAATCATGACACGTCGGATTGGTGCCTTTGTACATTTTTTTGTCCACTGGTTTTGTAAGATCGGCAGCCTAGAAATGTATATATTTTAGAAAAATGTATGCAAACATTGAATTGTAAAAGCAGTTTCGTTTTTTTAAGTCCTAATCAGTTCCATTTAAAAAAAAAGGCATCTGCCACTTGATTCTATGACAAATATATGTGAAGTTTAAAAATTAGAAACATGTCTTATCAATAATTGTATTAGTATAAATAAGATTAGCTCATAAAAATACGATTTTATAAGGATTTATTACTTGGGAATGACGTAAATAAACATTTAACTACTATGAATAGCTTGAGTTGCATTGTTATAACAATTTAAGATAAAATTAATCTAGTTTTATATTAAAGTATATATCGTAATTTCTGCTTGTAATCAATTTAATTATGTAAGCCAAAACAAAATCAATTGTTGGTTCATTTTTTTTCGAAATTCACATGATAAAAACAAGTGAACCGGATTGGGTTTTCGGTGGTTAAGTAGAGGTTAAGTTTTCGATGTATAAAATTGAACTTGCCTTTTTGACTCCTTTATAAACATACACGTATAGTTCCTTGCCGTAGTTGAAGCATAAACGGTCACCATTCCCCGTGGGATCGGGCAATGTAACAAACGATACACGGACCTGCGAAGAGCCCTGATTATTGGTGTATCCAACACGATTTGGTCGGGAATATTCGGAGAGTGTCATTAATCTGTAGGTGCCTTCTCTCGTTATGAATTGCGTTTTAACATCGTTGCCACCCGAATCCATTTGCACGGCCATTTCCTAGCGTGTTGCGCCAGAAAATGTCTAGAAACATTCATGGGCGGTCGCTTTATAATTAACTTTTAGGGGGTTCTGTTACTTGGAAAACAGCTCGTCGTCACAACACCAACCGCCGACATAGTGCACCACAGACTGATTAAAATGACTGACGTCAACTTAAAAAAAACAAATACCCCAAGTCATTTCTATGCTATATAAAAACATATTTTAAATATTACGATCTAATTTTTAAATAACTGTCTAATATGAACCGTAAATTACATCGATCAGATTTTCAAAATTCTATATAAATCGTTTTGACCGATGAAAAAGTTGCGCCGCTGTTTTGGTCGAAGGTTCGACCATGGCTCTACCAACTTAAATATAATCAATGATTAACTTAAATGATTTTATAAAAACAAGGCTGGATTGAACGAAAATATTGGCTCGAAATATTTATTTATACAACTATAACACATTTATTAAAATCCAGGATCCCATTGGGTTTCTTGGGGTACAGTTTTCATTTCATAACAAATTAATGTGTCACCTGTTTTAAATTCCATGGTCTTATCCTCAAATTGTAAGCCGCATTCAACATCTTTTTTAATACTTTCCACTTCGTTTTTCAAGTGTCGCATAGAATCAAGCGATCCTTAAAACCCATAAACTTAGCAACAATTTATTTCAAAACGCGGCGATCATATATCTACCTTCATGTATGACGTCATTGCCTCTAACCACTCGGAAGTGAGCGTTCTTTTTGAGCGAACCCTTAATGCATCGACACCCTGCAACGGGTATCTTTCGTTTACCATCATTTATTAAAAATTGTTGTAAAACATTTGCTTCTCCTATTTATTTAAAAATGAACTGTTAAAATAATGATGTTGCTAAGTATAGCAACAGCAAACCTAAAATCTCTTCAGCTTCTTTTGATGGTAGTTTAGAGCTGATTTCTGTTTTTAAGTCATCTACTAATTTATAGATAACATTGTGCATTTTGATTGGGACTTTTTTTGATTCGGCAATATATTCGAGTTTTTGAGGACACTCGATGTTAAAACCGTAAATAACAGCGTTGAACACAGCTGCGAGTTCAACGTCAGACTCAGATATGTTACCAACACCATAATGAACAATGTCTAATTTACATTCAGTGTTTGAATCGTACGTTTCTAAAACGTCTAAGATTGCTTCGACCGTTCCATCGACATCACCTTTTCAGATACAAACGCTCAACATATTTGATAAACCTCATAAATACTAATTACCTTTTATAACTACATTGACTGTTGGAGTTGTGTCGATTTTGATTTCTTTTTCTCTGGGTCCCGTTGGTTTTAATCTATACCGACCTATTTTGCGTTTATGTTCTAATTGAGCTCGATACGCGGTTAAATGTTGTTCTTGTCGCGCTCGAATAATATCAGCTTCACCTTCACGTTTCTCTTCAAGTTCAAGTGACTGACGCCATTTTACAACTTCGTGAGCTTTGCGTTCGTTGATGACCTTACACAATAGTTAAACAACATAAAATAACACCATAAGAAATAAGATAAATATGTGGAATGGATCTAAATAGTAAAATAATTTACTTCTAAAACTTGTTGACCAGCTGCTGGTAACTCGCGCCAACCTAACACTTCTACAGCTGTGGAAGGCGGAGCTTCTGTAACGTTACGTCCATCATGGTCAAACATTGCCCGGACTTTTGCCCATGCAGTGCCCGCCACTAGAATAGACCCTTTATAAAGTGTACCACGTTGTATTAAAATTGTTGCTAATTTTCTGTAAATGATCAATAAGTTATATGAAGAATTAGCAATCATAGCTAAATTAATAAATGCTAAATAAAAATTGAATTACCCTCTATGCGAATCTACACAAGATTCTATAACAGCCCCTTCAACTAATCCTGTAGGACAAGCTTTCAGCTCTAACAGTTCAGCTTGAACTGCTATAGCCTCAGTAAGCTGACCTAAGTTAGTTCCTTTTAAAGCTGAAATAGGAACGGCTTGAATATCACCACCAGTTGATTCTGTTTGGATACCATGTTGTGATAACATTCTAGCTGTTCGTTCCTATACTCATATATGTACAAATAAATATATGAATTCGCCTAAATAAGTAAAGAAAACTCACTATATCTGCTTCGGATTTGTCAATTTTATTTATTGCAACAATTATCGGAACTGAAATAACTAAATATATATCACACATTTTTTGGCTGAGGGGGGAGAGGGAGATTTACCATTTGCATCTTTTGCCATTCGAATAGATTCGATAGTTTGTTCCATGACACCATCGTCAGCAGCAACAACCAAAACTACTAAGTCAGTTACATTTGCTCCACGTTCGCGCATTGCTTTGAACGCGGCATGACCTGGTGTGTCCAAAAACGTAATTTTCGAACCGTTTTCCAAAACAACAGAAAAGGCACCGATATGCTGGGTTATACCACCGAATTCAGTGTCTACTACTGCGGTATGGCGTAATGAATCTAGTAGAGTGGTTTTGCCGTGGTCTACATGACCCATAACGGTTACGACGGGGGGACGTGGTTTTAATAATTTTGGATCCGCAGGTGGTTCAGGGACTGCATCCCTGTCTATGCTATTATAGATTTTAAAATGAGTTTTAAATAAATAACTGATTTCTACAAGGATTTTTTTATATATTGTATACATTTTATATTAAATATTGTAGTTTTTTTTTTGTTGGAAACATTTTATTCAAATCAAGACCGCCAAGGTAAATAAGTTTAAAATATTGGTTTTTATTTGCTAAAAAATAAATTAACTCACCTTTTTTGATTATTATTTGTGTCAGGAGCCGCAACAATTTTCGCTTTTAATCCCGATTTTTTAACAATATCCTGAATTACTTGTAAACTAGTTATTTCCGATTTAGGATCAGAATATTGATCCGTTTTCTCCACGTAAAGCATAACTTCAAATACATGATCTATAAAAAATATATATATAAATACAAACAATTTTTATTCGTTTTAAATAATAACCTAAATCTTTTTTCATAACATCAGCTAAATCAGTAACAGTCATATTCTTCCATATCCCTATAACATCATTCTTATTCTTCGCTTTCGGTGTAAACTCAATTATTTTTGGGGCTTTCTACAAACAAAAACCGTCATATATTTATATAGAAATTAATTTTATTTTAACGCACCCTTTCTTCAGCTGTTTTGCGGCGTTTATAACTAATTTGCGAATTGTGCAAACTACAAATTTGTATATGTTTACTTTGGGTTATAACTTTATGATTCCTATAATAATTATTTAAGTTAAATAAATATTTATAAATATATTACGAAATGACTCTAACGTACTTATAAAATATGAACTGTTGTACATTTTTACAAATATAAGTAGAATAAACATTTTTAAACAATAGTGCCATTATAAATAAATATTATTTAGTTAAAAACACATTTTTGATAAATGTGTTGATACTTTTTATAGGTTAAATATATGACACATGATCTTCGGAAAATCAGGGGTTGCCAAACAAGTTATAAAATTGGGTTTGGTAAAAATACAAAATTAAATTTAATGAAACTGGGATAATTTTGCAAAATGTTTTATTATAGGTTATACTTATACAAGTAAAAATAAATTTATAAAAACATATTTCCTGAAAATTAAAAATACTAAACTTCACTAGACAAGAGCGTGTTTACAACCCATATTGTTGATTCTTTTTTTTTAACTTTAAATATAAATAATGAAATGTTTTTTGTCACAAAGGAAAATTAATTAATTAATTAATTAATAATAATAGAACAATTGTAATATTAAATAACACTTACAATTGACGCATAGTTTTTTTTGTACGAATTCAAAATGACCAAAAAATATTTGTGCATCATTTCGATTATTATGAATTCGTACACAAGTCACTATAATTCGAACAAACTTCAGGGTAATTACTTGCGAACTCGCGTCTTTATTCACGTTAGTTGTAAAACACGGTTTCCAAATAGTGTAGGAGAATCGACGAATGAATGAATGAATGGACAAATTTTTATTTAAAAAAAAGTTGTGATTTTTAAACAACTGTTTTATATATATTAAGGCTGTTTTTGAGACATATATTTCGCAAAATTTAATTTTAAAAAGAAATCAAAATTTTATATTAAAAAAAAGATTTACTTTTGCAATTGTTTAGTTAATAATAAAACTGACTATCGACTGAAAGATTAAAATATTTATAGACTCCGTAAATATTCCATTCGCAAAAACAGTCTTAGAATTTATTTATGCTTTTATCATTTATATCGTCATTGTTAAACATGCAGAGCCATCCCTATACAGATTACACAACAACACTGTAACGTGTTATGTTCATTCAATTTCTCAGTGTTTTTTCAGGACACATTTTTGTATTTTAAAAAAATCCCTCTGCTGTTATTAAAGACTAGGGTCACACCCTCACACAACACAGTTTGTTTTTAAAATGATACGCGAATTATTATTAATTTATTTTTTAAGTTTTATAATGGGATTATTGCCGTAAACAAAACACTCAAGATTGTTTAGTTTTTTTTTTCATTCTTTTGTGGGGTGGTTGTGCACTGTTTATCATTATTTTTTTTATTTATTATTATAAGTAGAAGTTCAGTCCAGGATAACCACTTGCAGATCGTCGATACCTTTAACGATCAGTGGTCGCCAAGGTTTGCGAGCTGCTCGTCGAAGTTCAACTGAAGAGACTGTACGTCGCATTTTTCTAGATTCGGACACAGAAAATGTGATTTGATTCGCTTGAAATCAGATTTTCTGATTTAATATCCTCTTTCAGAGTTTTTTTTTTGGTCCAGATACGTTTAACAACATTCATGCAAACACAGACAACAAAGACAAACACATACACACTGATAAAAATGTTTTGGTTATGTACATAAATGCTTACTTGCTACCGTCCGTAGCGCGGAAATATACATCATCTGGTGCATCCATCCAGCTGATCACGGGTTTTCGTCCCGATCCGGTACGGGTCATATGTGCAATTTTCGGTTTGCCGTTTAGATGTGAGATATGCCGAGGTAAAGTGCCGTGGCCTTGTGCTACGGCGGCCATCATGGCAGCGTACTGATCCGGGGTGGGTCGATGCAACGGCATCGGGTCCTTGGTTGGACGTTTAGCCGGGGGACCAGTCATTACCGAGCCTAAATCACGCGATAAATAGCGATGTTGTTTAGATCTCATGGATCATTTATACGTTAATACAACATGTTTCGTAAATCAGTTAACAATAAACAATTAAAATACTCTTGTGATGCTTATGAAAGCATACACATACTAAGTATTTTTTTAATACACAGTATATAATAAATGCTTAGCTACAAATAGAGTTTTCAAAAGGTATTCAACTTATTCAAAAACAAGAACAAGTCACTTATGAGACTTACCATCGTCCCAATCCAAGTCGGAATAGAAGCCAGTATAGATAAAATAAAATTAAAATATGTGTCTTCATAATTAAAATACACCTAATAAAATATATATATATATATATATATTCAATAAACTTACAGTCAATTCCGTTCAGTTCCTCATACGCCCGTCTTTTCAGTGACGGTGACATGTTATTTAGCGACACTTTTTCAGCATCAGGTTTATTGGGGACACGTTCATACATTAGGCTTCCATCGGCTGCTTTTGGGGGTTTGGGGTATGCCACTCGTTCAGGTTTCGGTAGATTTTCTTTGTCGGTTAAGATCAACCATTGCGGCACCGCCGCGTTAGGGTTTCCCATGCCCAATCGCGTAGCGATCGCTGTTACGCTGCCACGGTCTTTTTTGTTGTATATAAGAAGTTGTTTGAGTTCTATAGGCGATTTTCCTATCATAAAAAAGGCATTTGTACTCAGCAGTGTAATCGATAAATATTTTTCCTATAACATAGGGTAATTTTCATATCAAGGCCTCGGTTAGGGATGGTTAGTTACGGGGCGTGGTTACAGGTTCCGGACCATTGACCACCAAGGGGTATATAACCCTTGGTTCTAACCAGTGGTAATCATTCGTTAACCAACTGTTCTCTAGTAAGCTACATTGGTCTAACTATAATTGTTCTGTGTTTATATTTTATTGAGTAAAATGGCAGCAATGTTTTTTCAAATATTGTGTCTTATGGACCAAGTTACATCAGTAGTGGATCCGATCAGCAACTTACCAACTGAGCTAGTCTCTAAAATCTTCAGGTAAGTCGATAATATAGTATATAGTTTTATATTTATATTTGTTTAATATTGAATTGCTCTCTAATATTTTTTGTTTAATTACAGATATCTGGGCCCAAAGTCTATAACCGCAGCATCATCTGTAAATCGCCGTTGGAGTTCCGTATGTAAGGGTGACCGGGTTCTCCGAACAAGAATCCGTCGCCAACTTCGCCAAGAACGTAAACAACGACAAAGAGCATATTTCCAGCCGTCATCGAGTGTTGAGGTGATCAGGACAGAACCTGGGGTTGTGTTTGGACGAAGAAATGGACAAGTTAGCTCTAAAGCCGTGCCGGTGGTGTATGACAGTATGAACAACGGGGCGAAGACTCAACAAGGATTTAAAATCAGCCGCAGTTTAACAGAAGGTAACCGAGGGCACAAGATTATGAAGAGTTGTTCTGCTACTGCGAAAGGAGCTTCGAAAAAGAGTTTTACCTATTCTAGATTAAGACTGTAACTTTTCATGTAAAATGTATTATAAATTGACGAAATAAAATTATATAGAACTTAATTTGTTTGTTTTATCTGGAGTCAAGGAGGGCATAATAAAAATCACAACATTGTGAAATGAAGACGTCTAATATTTGACTTACCTGCCATTGCGAGACCGCATTCTTGTTTGACCGCTTGGATGTTGATGGGGAAGAAAGGCGATCGGGCTGCATGTCTTGGCCGCATCAGATGACGACACAATCGGCGGGAAATACGCGTGAGTGGGGTGGTGCAAAGGTAGAACGCCGTGCGTGTTTTCATGATCGGGCGTGGTGAACCTGAACGTACGATAATACCTACAATTTGCATTCAACCCTTTGAGTCCCAGTGCAGTAACATTATTACTTATTATCATAGAAAGGCTACAAAATACAGCTATTGAAATACAAATAGTTAAACACCGACACTAGATTTATACGCTGGATTAATACATATTTTAATTATAATTGCATTAGTCACCATTTTGTTATGTTCAATAGTTTTCATTAGAGTAAAAAGAGTATTTTATTTGGATTGTTTTTTTTTGGGGGGGTTGGTGATATATTTAGGGTAGCAGAGTAAGTTTTGTTCGGTTTGCAAAAAGTTATTATTACAGTTTGTAGACGAAACTCTAATCTTTTTTGTTTGGGACACATTCATAAATGATTTCTTACCGTGCGCCGTTGCATAGTGGCGTCCAAGATGCGCTTTTAGTTTGAACTCTTTGCCGCAATTGTTGATGGAGCACCGATGTGGCCGGTGGGGCGCAGCGCACGACAGACGTTCATCGTCTGCGTCACTACCGGCTCGTCGTTTAATGCCGCCGGGACACACGGCCGTACCGTCAAAATCACCGTCTCCTATCCGAGTCGGGACCTTCAAGCCACCGTACCGCTTCCAATAGTGCCAACACGATTGACAAAGGCGGCACTGCATATGCGTAGGTCCCCAGGCGTACCACTGACTTGAGACTGTTCCTATAAAGGGAATATTTCTTCAATTTTATTATATACGCAATGGAACTATGATATATATATATATATATATATATATATATATATATATATATATATATAATATATAATATATTAAAAATATATATATAATAAAGATTTAAAGATTCAGTTATTTTATAATATAAATATAATTTATCTTACAAGTATTTTAATTGTTTTTAACAATTGAAACAAAATAGCTTTTCTCACGATTACGCTAAGTTTAAATAGTTATAAGATGAAATTAAAATTAAAATGTCAAGGATAAATGTAGACATACCAAATCACAGTATTTTTAGACCTTAAAAAATATTTGTTTTCCTTACCATTACAAGATTCACAAGCTTTGCCACCCATGGATACGGCTGGTTCACCATTGCTATTACTATTCCCATTTACAACAGTTTTGTTATTGTTTAGAGCGGCAGGATTTGGTTTATTACTTAAGAAAAAATAAATAAAAATTAAACATATCGTTTAAATCGTCAACAATTGAGTAAACTTACTAGTTAGGAATGTAGACTTGCTTTAATTTCGATTCAGCTTCAACCGCTTTAACCCGTTTCTGTTGAACGTACCGATCTGTCGTCTTCCACATATAATAATATTCAATAATATTTTTCAGCGTTTTCCACGGAAGAAAATCCTGACGAATATCATTGAAGTCTTTGCCATATTTATCCAGAGCTTCCTCGAATAAATTCGCTTCCGAAGCGCTCCATTCTTCCATCTCGTCGCGGCAGAGGACGGGGCCGCCTAGGGGCACCAGGGAGCCTAAGGCTGCCGCCAGGTCATAGGTGTGTTGATGGAGGGTGTCCATCGCATGAAATAAGGTGATGTCGCGGCTAGCTGCAGCCGCGGACATATGCAATGAGGGTTGCTTGACGCTGGAGTTGCAATCAAGCGCGCGCGCGAATGTTCCGACCGAACGGGAAACGACGAGAAACTGGTCGATTTGCCGATCGTTTAGATTATGTTCCGGCGTCCAGATCAGTGACTCGAGATCACTAAGGTTCCGGTCGTCCAATACGACGTCTTTTAATAATGGGGTTATATCACATTGATATCGGCTTCCTAATTAAATTAATATTTGCATTATGTTATATTATTTTATTAGATTAGCGTACAGTTTTTTTTTAGTAATTAATATTGAACTCACCAACACGTATCTCTCCCTTATCCGCCAACAGGGTCTTCTGCGTTGGATCAAACACCAAACTATAGAAGAACATATCATCTTTGCCGAGGTAGCTGACCAAAGATTCTGTCTCATTAAACAACGTTACACTGCATTTGCCGCGTATATGAGTTGCAGGGAGCGTTTCGACTTGCCGCGACAAAAATAACTCACGATGTTTCATTTGGTGACGTTGTTTAGAGTTTAGGGTCGGTGTTTCACCACCACCAGAGGCGCCAGTAGTGATAGCGGTAATAATACCACCGTTACCGCTACTAACAGATGTGTTTATAATACCACTACTTCCACCGTTCCCTGTCGTGCCGCTAATAGCCACAGTAGTGTTATTAAGCAGGGCTACCGGTGCGGTGATCCCCCGCTCACTCGAGCCACTGGATTGAGCACCTGGGCTGCTTGCGTGTGTGTCATCTAAGGCACCTTAACGTGAAATTAAGTCAGGGGATTTCTTTAAGGGCTACTTTGGAATATGTTGATTGTTTGTTTGTAGTTAGACTTAGAAATATTTAAAATGTATGTTACGTATTTTAGAAATTATCACATGGGTTTTTTTTTCTAATTCCACGTTTGTATACGTTGAATATTTAATTAGATTTTGTGTCAATTATTATATTGGACAAAGTATTTTATAGCCAGCCAAGCTGTAATTAAATTTATATGCTCGTCATTTGGAAATAAATGATCAAAGTACGTTTGAACAAACAGTAGTTATTCGAAAACAGATCAAACGAAATTGCAAACTTTGTGTAGTAGTAGATTTCTAACGGTCAAATCAAAACTAGTGATAGTTTAGTTTGATATGACCGAAATTCGTTTAAAATTGATCATTTTTTTTTAATTGGTGTAGGGGTGTGTGTGTTAGTCAGTTTGCTCTGTTGTCGAATTTAGATAGATACCTGAGCTCGAAGTAGTGGTTGTGTCATATGTGGCCGTGACTGATGTTGGAACAGTTCCGTTATCCTCGTTCGCTGGTGTCTTCAGCCACTTTTTCAGTTTCACAGACACCGGGGACTCGTCACTGTTACAGGCCACTGTGTGCACACAACACACTCACGAACAATTCACCCAAGTTTTTTAAATTTATTTCTAATTTGTACATATATAAGCGGTTACAAAGCCAGACGTATAGCAAAAAACATATATAACATAAACAAGCATTGTTTTTTTTTTTAAGAATAACTTTTCCAAAAAATCCAAAAACATTTTTGCCTCACAAATGAGAAAAAAAAAAAACAATAAATAATAAAATAAATATTTACTTCTAATAAAATAGTAATATATACATGCAACATGCATGTTAGGTCATAAATAGTGCAATAATTATTTATTTAAATACTAGAATACTCCAAAAAGATACTTTTAAATAAAATAGCATCACATAGAAGCATAGAACCCCTGGTACATTAGCGAAAAGGCTTGCTTTGTCTCTCTCTCAGTATATATTTATAAAATATATGTGTGAATGCAGAGTTGTATGGGTAGAATTAGTTGAAAGCCACGGGGGGATGTGAGTGGTGGGTGGCATAAAACCCCTCGTATTCCACCCACTAAAAGGGTGGCCAGAAAAGGAGGAAATATGGGTATGAGGGGTCTGCCACCCCCACTGCTTTAGTCGTCGGTATGTGTATACGTCTGTCTGTTGGGAGATGGGTTTAAGGGGCTTGAGAGATGTGGAGGAGGAGCAGGGAGGGGTGCAAGGGGATATATATATATATATATATATATATATATACTACTAGTGAGAGAACGAACCGAGTCCCTGGTTAAAAACACTGGGCGGTGGGTGGCTGTCTTGATTGGCAGATCGATACCGCGTACCCAGACTGTACCTGTCTTGTTGTCACATACGTACATACATACACATATACACGCATGAGCATGCATTTTAATTTTTGGTGGGGTGACATAAAACAGCATCTCAAACCGGAAGTTTACACTCAAAATTAAGGTTTTGCGAGCAACAATACAATCACAGATACATTTTAATTAGTATTTGGGGTTGTTTTGTAACGCAATAATCAAACAGGACTCAATTTTGTGTTTCATTTGGACACAATACGAAACCCTTACACCAGAGTGGAATTTTTTAAAAGAGATACACCACAACTCTCGGGTATAACAAAACCGAGACGTTTTCATTAATCATATATGGATCAACATTTGTTTAGAATTAAATTATTATTAAAACTGGGTTATATCTCGCGATATTCATCAATGGTGTCCTTTGCGGCAACTCTACACACTCTATTCAATTCGTTTTAGAAATATTTTTGGGGTACAGTAAATAATCATAACAAAAATACTTGTCCAAATAAAATAAAAGACGTTTGAGAACAAATCAAATGCACAGCAACAAATAGCGTAAACTAGAACTGGTTGATCTGTAGTTTCGATATAAAAACATAACTTACTTTGGTGTTTATCGGCTAGTTGTATTAGCGCTCCAGGTAAATCTCGCCGTCGGTAAAAGCACATCACTTTGGCTTCCACATTTCCCGATGCTGTCTTATTGAGTTCTTCAATGCGTCGGATTTGATACGGTGATGTAGACGAAGTTTCGAAATAAACATAATCTGCAATCATGCATTCAAATCAACATTCTATTCAAAATGTGTTCGACAAATTCGAAAAAGTTAAGACAAAACCTAAACAACAATCATTTTACATGGATATGTTTAATTGTCAACATCTTAAGGGGGACAATCACTATGAATATGTGCAAATTTAGTTTCAGGATAAAATTAAACTATATATATATATATATATATATATATATATATATATAAATACATAATGGTTCATGTGACGAAAATTATTGATTAACAATTATTTATTTTAAATTTAGAATAGTAAACGGATGCTATTCCTAAATACGTAAGAGTTAATTGTAAATAATATGAATTAATTAATATATATATCAATATTAAATAGGTTATTTTGCAATAAAATTAATAATTGCACTTTATTACATTTGTAATAATTAAAATATTATATAATTGTTTAATTATTAATAAAATAATTATTGTAATGTATTATTAAAATGCACTCATTTGGTGTAACAATAAAAATATAATGAATTTCAGATAAATAATAAAAATGCATATTTGTATAAAATTTAAATTGGAATACGCCTCCAGTATAGGCAACACGTAATATCGTTAAGCCCATAATAGCAATATAGAATTTTAATATGAAATACTTTTGTAATTTATACAAATATTAGTCGAAAATAGTTCATCTATTATTAGTTTATTGTATAATTTAGCATATGATTAAATATTATTAAAAGTGTAATATTTACGTAAATAAGAGTATTAAATTAGGGTTCCAAAGTGCAATAGTACACTCATATATTTTTGCAGTAAATATTATCTAAATTATATACATTAAATATTAAAACATTCAATTTTTCGTGAATTCCTGTTATTAACAAAAGTGCAATATAAACAAATAAATATTTATATAACCTATGTTTGCGTAAACGAAAATTGTACCAAAAATAAATAAATGATAACATTATAATGAATAAATCGGACATATTTTCAGGCATAAATAGATATGTCAAGGACATCTTACCAAAAATTAATTTAAAACATTACAATGGCGAAAGTAAATATTGATAATTTCTGATAAAATTACTTGTATTCGGAAAACAAAATTCAACGAAACGGTAAAAAAAAAACAAAAGAAATATGTACTAGTTTTAGTGCATTTCATTTGTTTAGGACCAATAGGACTAATGTCAGTAACGGGATATGAACAGTGAACCTAAAGATGCATAGGTCCACGTTGATTTTGATTAAAAAGCTTAGCATATAAATGAAAATACATAAAACATAATTACTTGTTTGGGTATACCGTAGAAAATAACAAAATATTTGCTAAAATACATTCTGGATGAGTACTATATACAACTAGTTTTATGGGTAATGTAAAAAAATATACCATATAAAAACATACACAAGAACAAGAATCACATTAATTAAAAATAAAAAACACAAAAAAAACTTAGCGTTTACACAAAGCATATACACAGTGCTAAATATACCGGTGTATTAGGGAAGAAAATAAATGTAAAATCAGTTGTAAAAACAATTAAACAAAATTGCACCAAAAGTAACCGGCCATAATAATAGATACTCTTACCTCCAACACGATACATATTAGCTGTCATCTTTGCTCATATAAAATGAAACAAACCACTGCACTTATTAACTATAATAAACACAGTTTACATTTGAAATGACACATTTGTGATGTTCATGTTTTTTTTTTCTCTCCTATCTTACACGCACAAGTAAAATACAACTCGCGTACGCCATTATCTCAACCTCGCTTTACGTTACAGACCAGTCGGCTCGGTAGCGTCTCGAGATCAGCCATCTTGAAAATAAAAGCGCGATACGCCACCGACCGACCGCTAGCGTACCTACTAAAAATGGCGGTTACATTTAAAACGAATTTTTTAAATCCTTTATAATGTAATCTAATCCAGAAAACTCATTCTAATCTATTTAAATATTGTTTAACAATTATGATAAACAATAGCATTGAACCTGAGACCTTTAATTAATAAAAGAAATCAGTTGATGATTAGGACTTTTTGTTTTCAATAAACGACTTGACTTTCAATGTTTTTCTAAAAAAATATAACAAATTGTAAAATTTGATATAGTTTATGTTGTTATATATTAAATATAAATTAAGATTGGTTTTATTTATTATACGATATAAAATAAGCACTCTACCTTTTTTGGAGGATAAATCACTGTTCCCAACCTAAGGATAAAATAACAAAATAAATTTTCTATTCAGAAATAGTATCGAAAAAAACTGAAAATTAACAACAATTACTACTTAATAGAAGTATATTTTTTAGTTTTAATTAATATATTCATTATTATTTATGTATAAAATAAAGTAAATAATTTTACATCATTAAAAATACGTTATATATTTTGCATGTCGTTAATAACTGGTAAAAAATATGAAAAATGTACACATCTTACAATATAATATGTATTACTTTAGTAATATATGTAATTTGTTGTTTTTTTTTTTATTAAAAATTTACAATACTATTTTATTAAATTTTTTCATAAAAATACAAATTTTATTAGTTGGAACAATAATTATTTTGTAACAGATTTTTCATTATTTATGTAGAAAATTCATAAACCGTGTTGTAGTGAAAACTTCAGACTTAAAAATATATCCATATAAATATTATACAAACTATTATAATAACTTGAAAATTACTTAAATTTAAAATAATAATAATAATTGCATTTAAATTAATCAAATAAAACAATGTTTAAACATTTATGAAACCTCTTCGTACACACTGACCCAGCGTAAGAAGTTTTACTTCCATGTAATTAAAGTTATGTGTCAAAAACTATAAAAAAAAATGTGCAAATATTTACATAAGTGTTTCTTTTTTAATATAATAAATTATTTAACACGGTCCATTTGAATTAACTACTATTTATTCGAGTTATCTGTTACATATGATATTTTACCTATTACCAATGCTTTACAAAAAAATTACGTTCCTATGATTTGGGGGGATTATTAGGGGAGGGCAAACCCTGTCTTAATTAGGAATGGATGTACTCTGTTTTTTGTTGTTGTGAATATTGCATTTGGACGAGATAAAAATGTAGCTTAAGTTTGCATGAAACTGTGCATTTGGAACGAATACAAATAATGTATCACAAAATGGCAAAATTAATAATATAAATCGAAAATATATAATACTGTTGACGTGAATTTAAAATAATTTAATACTGTTTTTAAAAATGCATATTGTCCAGTGTTCCCAACCATAAAAAAAAAACCAGATATTAAAACTATTTAATAAATTCAATTTATATATTAAATAATATTAAATGAACACATAGTTTTAATGATTTTATAACTATATTAATTATTTCAGTTACAACGAATTTTAAAACTTGTAACTAACTGCTTGCCAAACTTATCTCTCCGAAATGCTGTTTCAAACACGGTCTTATTTTAGTATACTTACATATTTGTTATATTTATAGAGAAAAATAATGACTACATACATTTACAATCATGCAACATTTTAAAAAATGATACAATTTTGTATCAAAGTATTTAAATGTGCAGAAGAGTAAATATATATAGATGTTGAAGAATGCAGGTGAATGATTAGTGTAAAAAGAAACAAAAAGCATGCTTGTCAAGAAGGCACTATTGATTTTCGATCAGTCAGCATGTTTAGATAAATTTAATGGCACATCTGAAATAAACAAAATATGATAAATACATAATATTAATCAATATTATATTATAAAAAACTCAAAATCAATTCCATATTCGAATCCTAAACGAAAACGACAAATATATCCCAACAAAGATAATAAATATCCTAAAAAAACAGACATATTTACGTAAAAGTATATTCACCTGAAATAGTATCATCCCTATGCAAGTTGTGTTCATAGGTGGCAGCAGCGGAGACGGCCGCCCACGAGTACGGTGATTGATCGTGTCGAGGAAGAGGCGGGACCGCCGGATGGGCGTGCGGATGAGTGGGATGGGCCAATGTTGAGTAATAACCGGGTGGAGAACCACGAGTAGCAGCATATGCTGCTGCATTATAGTACGGTGTGATGTAACCAGGATGAGGATGATGATGTGGATGAGTATGATGTGGATGACCTAGACTGGGATAAACGTATGGGGACACATAAGGGGCAGGGGGCGGTGGACCATAATGAGAAGAAGGATAATGCTCGGCGGGGGAACCTGGAAGAGAGGGGCTTCCAGTGACCGTCAATGGAGACCTCTTGTTCACCTAGTTAATGTAAAACAAAACAAAAATAGAACGTAAGAAAAATAATAAACGGTCTTCCAGCCTTACCATGAGATCAGAAGTTCTGGCAGGTGAATCAACAGTATCCTGAGTATATTGTCCACTGACATCATCAGGAGTAGTAACACCACGTTGTGATACGATTCTGGGCGCGGGCACAAACTGACTAGACAACTTATCGTCCCGACTATCCACTTTACCTCCTAGCAAAGACGTAATACTATAGCTACAGTTCCTAGCTGCCGCTGCAACACTCGAGGTCGCCGAAACCACAACACTTTTTCGTTCCTCAACATGATTATCAATTCCATTGCATTCAATCTTCACCCCCGAAATTGCGATCGTTTGATCATTCGCAATTTTCGGCGGCGTTTGCTGGTTCACTTTGCCCCTACACCGTTTATTAACCGACAAATCATCGATCGTTACCCGTTCCAGTTCGCGTAAGATACGTTTGCGCGGTGAAGTGATATTGTTCAAGGTTTGTAGTGATTTGTTCCATAACACTTGCACTATTTGGTTTAGGAGTTGGCGCGGGCGTGGTGGAGTAGTGATTGCACTATTATTGCACTTTTTTTTTTGACAACACTGCAAGGTGGGCGTGACCGTGTATGGACAACGTTGCAAGTGATACAGCCAACAAATAGGGGCGGGTTTTTGTTTGGGTTCGTCCAATGGACGTTTAAAACGTTTTCGCGCGAAATAGAAAGTTAGATTGGAGGCGGCATTGCGAAGAGGCGTGGTTTGTTTCCATGTGTGATCCCTCTGCCATGGAGATGACTGAACGGAGCTGTTGTCATCTGATACTGTAATAAAAGGAGCCCACTGGATTCTTTGTTTCTCGAAGATAAACCAAATTTTATTTTTCTACAAAACTTGCTGAGAAAATCTAACTCCCTTAATCTAGCATAGCAAAATAGTCGGGTGGCTACCAGAGTGCCTCTCAGAGCAATTAATGCCGAATACGGTAATTAAATTATACATATCAATGTAAATATGCGTGTAACAACAAATAAATAAATAATGAACATAAAACACCTGTATTGTTTCATAGATTAGAAATGTTAGCGTAACAATAGTTCATTTGTAATTTTGCAGTCTAGTAACTTACCACTTAAAGATGTGCTACTTTCTTGACGATATGTTGAGATGGATGATGCGCTTCCTTGTGGTGGCCAAAATGTTTTCTTTGGCACCGGGACCCATGCAACTTTTTCCCCTTCGCGAGCTCGTGCCAATTCCAAAATGAACCTACCATCTACACAAACATGGATAAAATACATTTGCATATCGTTTAAAAATGGAAACAAATAAAATCAACACAACTAATAACAAATTTTCATTCATAACTCAAATAAAATCTAAAAGGAGAGGTCATTTTTTCTAGGGTTTATTTATGCTTTCTAAGAAAGAATACACATTTTTGATTTACCATATTTATTTCCTGATAGAGTGAATTTGTGGTTTTTCAGCTATTTGTAAGGTTTCTATTAAAGAAAGAACAAGGAATGCATGGGAGCAAAGTGAGTACGCCACGGACAGGTGTTTTGCTATCAGATGAATGTTGCTATATAACTTAAGGTATATGGTATATAGCTGAGGAATCAAATATAAAATAGATGAAATAACATGTTGGAAATGATGAAGTGTTGATTTTGGGGCAGTTACGTGACAGATGAAACTCACTTTTGAAAAATTTGAGACGGCCTCCCTCTAGGTTGTAGGCCTCAGAATTTTGGGGAGTCTGGTCGTCATTGGCTGGGGCGGCGGCGTTACCGCTATCAGTGACTCCGTTCATGCCATATATTTTTTGTTCCTTCATAATCAAACATTTTGGCAAATTGGTGTGATGACCGCGGTTCGAATTCGTGATACGCATTTCATAGCACCAAAAAACACCGCCGTTCGTGCACAGAGCGATACCGCAACATTGTTTTCATTTGATATTAGTTAATATAAGTCTGGGCTATCACACCCGCACCCGTTGACACCATCGAAAAGAAATTCATTATAACTAGCGAACCGTTTCGAGATTTCACTTCACGTAAACGCTACATACTTTCGTCACCCTGGTCGCGGAATTTACAAAATACAAGCCCGGTCTAACCATAACTTTTCTCGTTAAATGATACGAAACAAATTCAACACTTCCATCATTGCAATAAGTAAAAAATCAACTTTACAACCGATAAGTAATGAACTACAACTTGCAGTTGCGGTTGGTAACTTTGCTTATACAACGTGTACATGTTATTTTCAAAATTGTATCAATACAAATATACTTATAAATAAATGATACAAAATCAGAACAAATACATTATCACTTCTTCTTAATAAATATTTGCTTGATTATTGTTTCATTATTATACCAGGAACAATAATCAAAATGATTATTGATTAGCCTTACCGTGGTTACCATATAAACATACAATTATATTTTTATTCATCAAAGCATCAATATGATTAATTTAATATATAAATACATCAATCATTAATAATTACATATTGATTATTTAAATAAATAAAATAATAATGTACTGTTATTTATATATTATTATGATTAATAGTTGGCACCCTTAGTTGTCATTGGCATCCGCCATATTAGCCCCCATATTTCCTATAGCCGCCATTTTCGTTTTTGTTTAGTGTATGTGCACGTATCATAAAACAATATATAAAATAAAATTTATATAAAGGTATTTAAACATTTGCTTTAGCATTATAATTAAAGAATGATTTATGAGTAATAACTTAAATAGTTTGCACCACTAGATTATAAGTTATTTAATGATTTACCATTCGAGGTTAGTTGTACTACTTTTAAGATTTCTCTAGATATTTCCGATTGAAAATGGCTCAAAGACCTCCAGCCGAAAGGCGCGCCGGCGTCTTCGAAGATCTTTCGAATGTCGAGTTCGAAACTAGTGAAGAAGTTGAAGTAATTGACAAATTCAACAACATGGCACTTCGTGAGGAACTAATGCGTGGTATTTTTGCGTACGGTTTTGAAAAGCCGTCTGCAATCCAACAGCGAGCCATTCGGCCTATAATGAAAGGCAGAGACGTTATTGCCCAAGCCCAATCTGGTACCGGTAAAACCGCGACATTTTCAATAAGCATTTTGCAAGCTTTAGATCTGACAATGCGCGAAACACAAGTATTATGCTTATCACCAACTCGCGAATTGGCGGTTCAGATACAAAAAGTTATTTTAGCTTTGGGGGATTTTATGAATGTACAATGTCATGCGTGTATTGGGGGCACAAATTTAGGGGAGGATATCCGGAAACTGGATTATGGCCAACATGTAGTTAGTGGTACGCCTGGTAGGGTTTATGGTAAGTGAATTTAGTTAAGTGTTTTAGTTAGTGTTCTATTATGTTGCTTATCGTAGATATGATACGACGTCGCGCTTTGCGTACTAGATCTGTAAAGATGTTGGTTTTGGATGAAGCTGATGAGATGTTGAATAAAGGGTTTAAAGAGCAAATATACGATGTATATCGTTTTTTGCCGCCTTCAACTCAAGTAGTGTTGATCAGTGCAACATTGCCTCATGAAATTCTGGAAATTACATCGAAATTCATGACAGACCCTATTCGAATTCTTGTTAAACGGTAATTTAAGTTATTCAAAATAAGCAACAACTTTTTTCCTATAATTACTACGATTCTAGCGATGAGTTGACACTAGAGGGCATCAAACAGTTTTTCGTAGCCGTCGAACGCGAAGAATGGAAATTCGATACTTTGTGTGATTTATATGATACACTAACAATAACGCAAGCTGTTATATTCTGTAATACGAAGAGGAAAGTCGATTGGTTGACTGAGAAAATGCGTGAAGCCAATTTCACAGTTAGTTCAATGCATGGGGACATGCCGCAAAAGGAACGGGACAATATTATGAAAGAATTCCGGTCGGGGCAAAGCAGAGTTTTAATCACAACTGATGTTTGGGCCAGAGGTATCGATGTACAACAGGTAAGATTACTCATTCGCGGTGCAACTAAATAAATAAAAAAACACAACTGTGCCAATAATTACTGTATAGTAGTGAAGTGATTTAATTTAAACTTCATAGTTTCTGAATTGTGTATATTGTTTAGTTTAACATGACTCATTGTTTTTGTCTAGGTGAGTTTGGTGATCAATTATGATTTACCAAACAATCGTGAGTTATATATTCACCGTATTGGCCGTTCTGGACGGTTTGGGCGCAAAGGTGTCGCGATTAATTTCGTCAAATCAGATGATATTAGGATTTTGAGGGACATTGAACAATATTATTCGACACAAATCGACGAAATGCCAATGAATGTAGCCGATCTTATCTAAGCCGAACCAAGTCATTGGTTTAAATAATATTTATATATCATCTTCATTAAATATTTGACTTATTTTCTAATCTAAATGTATATAATTATAATTTGGGTAGTCAGGACTATATATATTTAATGAGTTTTTCTATATTTTGAATGTATTGCAATTCCAAATAATAATAATAAATTTGATGTTTTCGTAATTGTTTAAACTTATGTAAAGCATCCTAATCATTTGTAATACAGAATTTATATTTTTTAATAAATCTGGCTTTAAATAAATCATCTTTGTGTTAATATTTTGAATAAAGAGCACATCTAGATATTAAAACATTCTTTTTACTATTGTCGTAATAGACCACGTATTATTACGAAATTAGTTACAAATCTATACTAAATGGACACGTTTTATTCAATTTAATAATTTTATATTAAATTGGTTTGTCTCATTTTTGTAATACATATTAATTGTTTTATTTGTTATATACGGAAAGTATTAAAGATAATCAGAAAGTACTTAAAATTTAAACACTTTATAATTCTTACTTTGTTTAGTATCCATGTTCTGTTGTCGACGACGTTTATTCTATAAATAAAGTTAAATCATTGAATGAATAATCATTATTTATTCAATGATTAAATATGTCAAAAGCCAACTAATAAATATCGATATCCACCAATCAGCAAAGTTTGATAATATACATAAAAAGCGTTGTATGAATGAGCAATGCGTTTAATAAACAAAAAAATCTTACCTTTTGCCGAGCTACGTGTTCCGCCAACATGTCCGACAAATCCTCCTTCTGCAGTTGAGATTGTTGTTCTCGCATTTGTTGCTCGTATCGGACAGCCATTGCATCGCTGTCCATATCCAACTCGCTGGGATCAAGAGCCAATTCAACAGTACCTTCTTTCTCGGGGGCGCCAGTTGGTGCACCCCTACGGCCCGCAAGAACTGAAGGAGGCGGCACTCCGGCACCGGTCATATCATACACATGCGTTGATGCCATCATTGACGAACCGATACGATCATTGCGACGTTCCGGGAGCACTTGATATAAAACTGGAGTTTCACCACTGCAAAGCATTTTTTTAATGTTAATAGCATGTCTAACATTATATGGAATAAGATGATAAACTAATAGACGTACCCTTCTATTTCACTTTCAATCTTGCGTTTGCGAAGTTCTATAGTTTCTGGTGTTTCCATGCCGGCTGGAATACTACTGAGACCACTAGGCGTGACCAGGCCCTCAGCAGGTGTAACCAATCCCGTTGAATCAGCCACGCCCATAGCTTCACTCTCTCCTTCTTCCTCAGCACCACCCTCTTCCTCTTCATCACTAGATTCTTCTGATTCTGATTCTAGCTCACCCCACAATGAACGATCTACAGTTATATCATCAGGTCCATCCTGGTCAAAACAAAGATAAATACTTAAAATTTTAATTTGAATTAATATTGTTAACTTACATCTGAATTATTAATCGAAGTCCCGAATACATCTCCATACAACGGTTTTCCGTTCTCATCAACTGGTGGTTTGCCCCATCCACCCGCATGGTATCCAAACGAACAATTTTCGGGAATTGGTGCATTTAATCCTGGAATCTTCAAATTCGGGTAGCTGGGAGGTGGACCATACCGCTGCATGGCAATCAACCATGGTGGCGGCACTTTATTAGCGCTTGGTCCTACGGGCATGCCCAAAGCAGTGCGAAGCTCCTCCGACAAATCGCCAGGCTTCTTCTCCTTGAGTCTAGTCTCGAATTCTTTACCTTCATAGTATAAATCACCGTGGATAGTCATTTTGGGTTTTGTTTGCCATTTGAAGAAAGCGTCGTGAAGCTTCTGATAATCAATATCGATTTTGCCTAATTTTGGACGCGAACGTTCGCGCATTTTTGCCTTAAGGGTTTTCGATTCATCTTTGTCTTGAAGCGAGGCGCGCATTTCCATGATGCCAGTGCGTTTGATGAAGTCTGGAAGGTTAAATGGAGGCTTTTCTATACCTCGTTTACCTTGGAGATATTTGCGTTTGAAACACCAATGGCGTGGCACTTGTACTGTATTTCTAAAGGAATTAAAAGTGTTTTTAAAAGTTGTTCAATTTGAACTTGAGAAGCTGTAGTACCTGTGTGCTTTAAGTTGAACTAAAAGTTTGGGATCTCGTGCTGTGACGTCATGCATTTCAACAACATCGGGTCGGTGAACAAGTTGCTTTAGCTCAGCTACGCTAAGACGAGTCAATTTCTTCAATTTGCGTTTGGAGAGTTTTGATTTATCTTCCAAACGTTTCTAAATTAATAAAAAATCAAAAACATGAGTGATGATTTATTATATATTTGCAAAATCAAATAACTAAATAAGAATTAAACTAGTATATTTAAGAATAATTTACTTCATCTCCATCCTCAGCCTCTTCTTGAAACTGATCGCCCAAAGTCGGAATAGAAGCCCTAGCGCTTGCTAATTGAGTGGGAGTAGCTAACATAGGAGGTGCAATATCCGGTTTTTGATCAGCGATTTTAAACGCCTCAAAAATATGATAAAATTGCCGATATTGCGGAGCTAACTCATGCAAACCCATCGACTCTTGAATATATCTGAGTGAAAATAAATAAAAATAACTACAACCCCCCAAAAACAATTATAAACTTACTCAATTTCATAATCGTTTTCGCCCGTTTCCAAGTTCTTTGGTTTGTTTGCTTTAACTTCATCCTTCTTTTGCTTGCTTCGCGTTTTTTTCTTTTTCTTCTTACGCTTGTTCTTAGTACTCTTCGCCGAAGCAGGTTTTTCTTCCCGATCCATCACTGCATCTTCGCCGTCATCCGAATCATTGTCGTCTCTTTCGTCGTGATTCTCTGACGTTTCTTCCACACCCAACTCGAGGGCACGTTGGTTTTTTAGCGCTAAAACATCTTCCAGTGCTTGTGGAAGAACAACTTCTCCAGGGACCCCATCGGAAAGTTGGTCTGGGGGGTCGACCTTAAGGGTTAACAAAGAGGGTAGTTGTTTTTCTTTTTCGACATCACCTAACCAAAAAATACATGACATTGTCTAAATGGAGATGGGATATTTACGAATTTAATTTACCCATAAAATTATCATTACTCCAACCACCATAACTCATATCGTCCTCCCCAGGTACGGACATATGTTCCATTTTTTTGTGAGAATATTACAAGTTTAACCTATCAAAACAATTATTGTCACTTTAATTATACATTAATCTATATTTTAATAAAAATTAAATATTGATTTATAACTTATTGCTGCTACACACAATCGTTCGTTACTTAAAATCAAATTTAAAATTTGTGTTTGTTCTCTGTGGTTTATATATTATTAATGGTAGATTCACAAGAGCAGATGCTTCGCATACACATGGCAGTTTGTTAAAAACTATCTTAAGTTAAAGAAGAACAAAATTTTGAAATTGTACAACGGTTGATGACAACTGTTAACAACAGACAGAGAGGTAATAACAACCGTAAATTGTAATACGTATAGTTTATATAAATATTAATTTTGATTTAAGTGTTTCAATATTTAAAATGCGAGCCTTACGGTCTCATAATGTTGGAACTACTAGTTCCTTTGAGTCAAATAACCCAGAAGATTCATCTTCTACGCAAGAACATGCGTTAGATGAACGGAAACCGAAGAAGATTAGGCAAAAAAAGCTCAAGAAACAATGGTCTCAAGACAACATGGAGAATGATGTGTTTACCAGTGTAAAAATATCTAAGAAACCCGAACAAAATAATTGTCCAACCAGTTCGGATGATACATGCATTATACCAAAACGTAGGAAGAAACGAAGGAGTACGTGTTGGTCTGAAATTGAACCGTCAATATTGTTTGAAAACGCTATAACTTCAACGCAAGTTAAACCAAAAAAACATAGAAAATCTGCGGCTGAGCCAATAGAACTAGAGGTAGCTCCACAGATTGAAGAAGCAATAGTTGTTAGAGCTGAAACAATTACTCCGCCACATAGGAAGAAGAAACAGAAGAAAATTAAGAAAACACCAGGCACCAGTAGCAGTACCTGCACATCGGAAAATACTACAATCATTAAAGCGAAAAAAGATGGTTCTACTTTCAAAGTTAACAATGAAACTAACATTTTGAATTTTTCAACTGACCACAAATCTAAGTTTATTGTAACAACCGTTGATGATACTACAACATTAAATCGTAGTTCGCAAAAAGAGTTAGAATATGATTCGAAGGTTAGAACATCGCAAAAGAAAAAAAACCGGAAGAGTACGTCCCAAAATGCATCAATCATTAAACATAGAAATACTTCTATTTTTGAAGACACAAATCAAACTAGTAAGTTAGAAGCTAATGATGAGCAACAAACTAATTTAATCTTCACAATTAATGAAACGACCAAATTTGGTTCCCCAAAACGAAGTTCCTCAACATTTGAGTGTAGTCCTAAAGATTCAGCTTTGACTAATTCCGCAACAAAAATTTCAATATTTAACGAAACGAATGATCCTAATGATTATTTAATGCTTGATGATATTAGTGATGTTGTCGTCAATGATATTATCAATATTTCTGACGATAGCATGGTAAAAAACAATTCGAGAAGGGGTACTTTTAATATATCAAGTAACCAAATAAATGGTACATTTATCAAAGACATGAGTCCGGATTTAGATCATGATAAAAAGCGCGATACGTTTGATGTACCGGTATATAACAATTCTGGTGAATGGCAAGTTCAATATGGATTAATAACTCTAGATAATAGCAATGATGCAATTAATAAAACACCTGATAATAACTGGAGTAGCACCAATAAAACTCCCCGAAATAACCGGGCTACAAACCAGAAAATAGTTACGATAAATACACCAAATAAATCGATCAAAAAATCAAAAACACATCTGGAAATTCCTAAAAGTGAACAGGAATTGAATAATAGCATGAATACAAGTATGCGAAAAAAATGGAAAACATATGCGGTCAACACTCCTGAAGCCAAAGCTGTTTTGGGAAACATATATTCTTCTAAACCAAATAAGTACTTAACAGCGCGAAAATCTACAAATGTATCAATTCTTAAACATTCAATGCTCGATCTACTCAATTCTCCCAAACCAAACATTTCTACTAGAAAATCAACTCAATCTACATTTAAATCTTCCGATGATACATTAAACTTTTCTAAATCAAAACATAAAAGCCAAGTAAAAGCTATGCCGAATTTCGCATTGATTCACAAAAAAGCTTTCGATAAAATGGAATCAATTCAAGATTATTCAGACCGCAAACAAGAACGCGCTAAATTACTCATGTCAACTGACAAAATAAGCGCGTCAACATCGAATAAATTGATAGCAAACAAAGAGAATCAAACCAGCAAAAGTTCTCGGCAATTATTTTCAAATTCGTTGAAAACTAAAGATTACAATCGTTTTGGATTTAAAGTCAAGTCTCAAGTAGTAAAGAAAGGTTCTCCAAAGGTTTTAAACAATACAGATCGAAAAAAATCAGGAGTCTCCGAAAACCGAAGCGTCATTGCAAAACCAATCAGGCGTATTAAACCTCCAGAAGTGACCAAAATTGTGAAACCAGCTACAATTAAAGATCCAATTTTCGAGAGGAAGGATCTTATTGCAATGGGAAATAAACATAAAGTGGAGGACCCGATTAAAAATCGAAATAAACGGAGAGATGATGTAAGAGGTTTCCGCACTAATAGAAGGTTCGAACTTCTTATGAAAATGCGTAACAATGAATAATTCATTTACTTATTTATAAATATAATTTTTTTTTGTTTGACACTATTATTTTATGTTTCTATTAATTGTATTGTAAAAGAAAAAAACTTCAAATAAAATTTAAACAATATTTATTAAGTACAGCTACTAAGTTTTGATAGTTGATTCATCAAAGTATATATTGAATTTCTTCCATTCCTTACGGAGTTTTGGATCTTTTTTACTTGTTTCCGGCGTTAAATTCGACATTAAGCCTAAGAATTAATGTTTTATTACATAGTAATGATTAAATTTGGGAAAAGAAATAAAATACGTACCGGCCTTTTGTGCCATTGCAACCATAGTGGCAACGCGTTTTTGTTGTTTTTTACACAAATTAGTTATACGTCTAGGTAACATACACCCATCACTACGCACAAATTGGCTCAAAATCAAAACATCAGTATGCTTAACATCTAACCCTGAATTACAAATTGCGCAAGCATTAGTGCAAACGTGTTCACTATCAGATTTTAGCAAAAATGGTTCTCTAGCAGACGACACATTATGTCCCTGTATTATTAAAGTTGATCCTACTTGCTTTTCCGTAACTGTAAAATATTACAAAGATTTGTTCCAACAACAGAACAATAACGCAAGTAAAAATACATACTTTCTTTTAATTGTAGTCTAGGATATATAGAAAAGAGCCTTGATGTTCTGTATAGATTATTATTTATTACAGAATTAAATAGTCTCCTTAATAAAGCCATTATTTAATCATAAACTGTCAAAATGCACTAAAAACTTTTAGGTGAATTTCGGACAGTCTATTTCAATTTGACCTACAACCAAGTCATAAAAATTCAAAGGCCTCATTAACAAATTTTGGACTTCAAATAATATGCAATGTGTTAACATTATATTATATATCTATAAGAATAATTTATTTTTATGAGATAACATATAAATTGATTTTATGAGTAAGTATTCATAATTGCAGACAAGTGGGCGTTCGAGCTTCGAGTAGTTCAGTTTGTATAGTGGGAGAAATAACAATAGGTTTATACAACAATCTGTTCATTTATTAATAATTTATTGTACTAACATCTGTAACGAATGGTTCGTAAAGTACCGAGTAAGTCGCCCAGTAAAAAATCTCGAAAAAGTGACGGAGAATGTTCGAAACACTTAAATAATTCTGATTTTGATACATCAGTACATAAACGCAACTTGTGTATCGTATCGTTTCCAATTATATTGTTATTCAACATTTTAAAGTCTCTACTCTATCAAATTTTCGTTATTTTACGTTTTCTTTATTATAGTTCAATACATTATGTTATAAAACAACCGAATAATCAGGTTGAGTGTGCAGAACAAATTCAGCAAACATCGCAACACAACGAAGACACAAATCTGCTCACGACCGTCGAGGATTGTGTTATAATGGCTGTATCAAATACTCATTCAGGTCCAGGACCTGGGGATCCTCTTCTAGCTAAACAAAAGCACCATCATCGACGAGCCTTTGAATTTATTTCAAAAGCTCTAAAGATAGATGAAGAAAATGAAGGTGAATCTTTCGACTTTTGTTATAGTTTAACATATTTTCTTATTTATTAGAGATTTTAGGGCAAAAAGAACTAGCTATTGAACTCTACCGAAAGGGCATCACAGAATTAGAACTGGGCATCGCAGTACAGTGTTGGGGAGGCAGGGGAGAAGTATGGGAGCGGGCACAACGATTACATGAAAAAATGAAAACTAATTTAGCTATGGCAAGAGATCGACTACAATTTTTAGGTAAGACATTTTAAAATCCTTTGTTTTGCTATGACAAGTGTGAATATAGCTGGGTTTGGTTTAACCTTGACGGTTGCCATGGTTATTGGAACTAATCAATGTAGTTTTAAAAGTAGACGATTCCATTTGTATTTATAGTTTAGCTATTATTAGTTTAGTTTTAATAAATATTTAGTTTTATTATTTGTTTTTGTTTGTTTATTTTCTTTTCTATTCTTCATGTTAGAGGGATTAGAGGAATTAGGAAAAATGGGGTCCTTATCATTGATACCAAAACAAAAACAGAAAACTTCCATTTCTCAAAAGCAAACTATTACCTTTTGCGAACCCAAAAATTCTGTTTCAAAAACAGGTAAAATAATACAATACGAAAGTCATTACTAACACATAAACTATTTATAAAATTAAACTCGTATGCTAATCTAACATCTCTCTGTGGCGGCTAATAATTAAAATTACTTAAGTTACTAACTCTTGAAATTGTTCGTTCGTTTGCAAAATTCGTATAATAAATCCATTTGAGTGGGCAATTTCTTTAGTTGGGAATATTTATCTCCCTAGTCTGAGACCGAATTACTGTTAAATATTGTAGCAAGCGGTCGAAAGTTAGCCGTACCAGCGAAACGAAACGCGAATAGTTCTATAGCAAAATCTCAAACGTTACCGCGTATGATGGGCTCGCGAACACCGCCCGTTCAATCGGTTCGACCGTTTAACAAACCGACCTCAACGCCGCCGATGGTCAAGCGACAGTTGTCGGGACCAAGCAGCTCGCCTGTACGCAAGGGCAGCGCCCCGACCACCAGCACACGAGGCGCCGGTGGCAGCCGCGGTATGGGCACTCCACTCCGGGGAGTCGACTCAAAACTAGCGCAAAATATTTTGGATGAAATCGTCGAAGGTAAGATTGTTGATTATATGCATTAATAGTTTCAGAATTTGCATTTACAAAATAATGCTAATTGAAATAGATGTTTTTGTAGAAATTTTAAGTGTGTAGGATCATTTTAAATGGATTTTCTTTTGGAATTGAAATTTGGGTTTTAAATATTTTCAAATATAATAGGTGGGCCATCGGTAAATTGGGATGATGTGGTTGGGCAAGAAACTGCAAAACAAGCTCTTCAGGAGATGGTGATATTACCATCTTTGCGTCCAGAATTATTTACAGGTTTACGGTCTCCTGCTCGAGGTCTTTTATTATTTGGACCGCCAGGAAACGGAAAAACTCTTCTTGCCAGAGCTGTAGCAACTGAGTGTCAGGTAATAATAAATTCTTAACGTTTACCAATAAACATGAAGCCTCTACAATAAACATTTCTGCGCAGGCAACTTTCTTCTCAATAAGCGCAGCAAGTTTAACCAGCAAATACGTTGGAGAAGGAGAAAAACTAGTTAGGGCCTTATTTGCAGTTGCCCGAGAATTGCAGCCATCAATAATATTCATCGATGAAGTAATAGTAAATCAACTTTTAACTCTTAGCAAATGTGTCTAATAATATTTATGTTAGGTTGATTCGTTACTATCTGAACGTTCAACGAATGAACATGAAGCTAGTCGCCGTTTAAAAACAGAATTTCTGGTCGAATTCGATGGATTACCCACAAATCCAGAAAGTGATCGCGTTGTAGTAATGGCTGCTACCAATCGACCACAAGAACTAGACGAAGCAGCTCTTCGTAGGTTCCCGAAAAGGGTTTATGTTGCTCTACCCGATAAAACAACAAGAGCCATGATGTTGCGGCGATTATTGTCGAAGCAAGGTTGCCAATTTGGTGATAGTAACTTGGGACGATTGGCTGCGCTAACAGAAGGATATTCAGCTAGTGATTTGACTGCTTTAGCTAAAGATGCTGCGCTTGGACCAATACGTGGTAAGTTTTTATTTTGAAATAAAACCACTGCCAGATTGATGACTACATTTATAACTTGAGTATTGATGTTATTCGTTTGAGTTGACCCACTAGTTGTGCAATCATCAATATTGTTTTATTATTCAAAATATTGAGAACATTTTTGTTGACTTAAAAATTCTAGAACTGCAACCCGAACAGGTAAGACAACTGGACCCCACGCAAATACGTAGCATAACTATGGAGGACTTTTTGGACTCGCTAAAACGTATTCGACGCTCAGTAAGTCCACAAAGTTTAATTACATACGAAAAATGGTCATTACAATACGGGGATATGTCACTATAAGCAAACACTCGCGTGCGCCAATATTTCACTGTTTATAACGCTTTAAAACAAGAAAATAAATTAACTGCTAAGCTCTGTACTTGTGATTCGCATTCATAAATGTCATCGCTCATATTTAAACAAAAATCATCGTAAACTTAATACGTTTTATGGTAATATTGTAATTTTTATGTCCGTGTACAAGGTAAATGTTGTTCTTTACTAATAACTGGCAACGCTAGCGGTGTATTTTGTGATTGGTTAGATTTAACACCAATGTTGTCGTTATTCGTTAAATGAGTTGTAACAACATTTATCGTATATATCGATATGAACTATATATAGACGCGATTATTACCTATAGCTTTAGATGCAAAGTAGATTTACCTTTGAAAGTAAAAAAAATATAATTAGTTACCGAGGTTGTTAAGTTTTAATTTAATATTTATTTCGTACAAGTTTTAAAATATCCGTCTTCTGCACTACGGTGTCAAATAGATTTAGATCAAACCAAATCATAGTAGTATTTTTATAACTTGATAGATAAGTTAGAAATTTTAGTAGCTATCAACATTCATTTGGATCCAAATAAATATGCCCAAACAGTAGCTAATTGACTTGACAACAATTGTTGTTTAACTTGATACATATTCTAATCATATCTGAATTCTTTTTAATTTTGAGAAAAGTGTGCCAATTTGTGTACGATGAAAGGAACATTTCTAAGTGTGATTGTAATAATTACCATTAAACGTATTGTGCTTTAAAAAAAATCTTTTTTATGCACTTTTACAACACAATTAATTGTTAAACAAACCCTCTGGGCGTTATAATGCTGTACAATTTTTTATTGCCTATATTGTTAATTAATTTATCGATGTGATAATTATTTAAGGTTCACAAAAACAAACACTTGTATTTTTATTGTTTTTTTAATATATTATTGTAATAAAAACTTACGCAAGAAATCGTATTTCTTTTTATCCGCAGAAGCTTTACATGGAGCTATATTTTAATCGGACTGAAGTGTTGTTGCATCCCTTATAACACCGAACAGGGCAGTTCAATTTTATTAAAATTGCATTGATTCATAACAGAAGCGGTGAGACCTTTCAAATATGTCGGGTATTCTCGTTTGTAGCCATCCAGCATCCGCCTGGATTCGCAAATTAATATTATATTTCGTATATACGGTACCAACACAACCTGCGCCAAATTTATTTCGTTTCATCTTTAAGTTTTAGGGCTACAGTGATTTTATGTCGATAGTATTAAATTATATTACAATTGTATTTTAATTTTTTTTTCTGCGTTACTCAATGATATAAATATAATGTATGATCAAAATAAGGTCGTTCCGGTTTTCCGGTATTCTAATTTTACCATGGCCAGTGTTTGCAGAAAGAAGTACTGTTAAATAATAATAAAATACGTTGAGGAACTGTTTTGGGTATGATTAAATAATGGCAAATCAATAGATTTGTTTGCAAATAGCTTATAAAATAAAAAAATTACATGATTTGTTGCGACCAATAAGCAAATTTTAATTTAACGCTGGTAAGTTGGTAATTGTTGGTAATGGTTAGCTGAAACTCGGTTGTGTATGTATTTGAAATACTTTTCGTATGGTTTTTGATTAAAAGTGAATAAATAAACGAATAATTTGTTATTTATTAAATAGTCTTACAACTATGAAAGCTATGGCTCACCACTACGTTGTAACAGCCCATAAACCAACCGCGGTAACAGCATGCGTTACAGGTATTGTTAAGCTAACCTCCAAACGAACTGAAAGAAATATTTACAAATATCAATATTTATAGGGAATTTTACATCGTCGAACGATTTAAATTTAATCGTGGCCAAAAATACACGGTTGGAGATTTATTTGGTCACCCCCGAAGGACTGAGACCCCTGAAAGAAGTGGGCTTGTACGGCAAAGTCGCCGTTATGAAATTGTTCAGACCTCAAGTAAGAATTTCAACGAAAATACATGAAACACAAAGTATTCATAAACAAAATATAGATATTCTACATGTGTGCACATATTTAAATATCCTTAATTTATGCGAATGTTGAATCATCTAATTAATTGTTATTGTTATACATTTCTTTAGCACGAATCAAAAGATTTACTGTTTGTGGTATCAATGCGATACAATGCGATGATCTTAGAATGTATCGGTGATAGTGATAATTTAGAAATAATCACTAAAGCCCACGGTAATGTATCGGATCGAATCGGTAAACCGTCTGACACCGGTATTTTAGCGGTAATAGACCCCAAGGCTCGCGTAATCGGGCTACGATTGTACGATGGTCTTTTTAAAATAATCCCACTTGATAAAGACAATAGCGAGCTTAAAGCTTATAGTATTCGGTAATATAACTAAAAAAAACACACATTTGAATTTCGTTTTAAACACTCACCAATTATGATTTAGAATGGATGAATTACAAGTGCAAGATGTTGAGTTTTTGCACGGTTGCGCAAACCCTACTCTAATTTTAATTCATCAAGATTTAAATGGGCGGCACGTAAAAACGCACGAGATTTCGTTGCGTGATAAGGAATTCGTGAAAATACCATGGCGTCAAGATAATGTCGAAACGGAAGCTTCGATTCTCATACCGGTGCCTTCGCCCCTTTGCGGAGCGATTATTATCGGGCAAGAATCGATTTTGTATCACGATGGCAATACTTCAGTTGTCGTCGCTCCACCAGTTATAAAAGTATAAACTTCAATCAAATATTGTGATTTTTAAATAACGTTTTTACCAATTATAGCAAAGTACAATAATATGTTACGCCAAAGTGGACGCAAGTGGTTTGCGGTATTTGTTAGGCGATATGGCAGGACATTTATTTATGTTATTTCTCGAAGTTGAACAACGCGGAGACATGGGTGTTGTAAAAGATCTTAAAGTTGAACTTTTGGGTAATGTTCTTCCTAATCTTTCTACTTGTGTCTAAACTAATTTTGTACTTACAAATAGGCGAAATATCTATCCCAGAATGCATTACATATTTAGATAATGGGGTCCTATTTATTGGATCGCGTTTGGGAGATTCACAACTAATAAAATTAAACTCAAAAGCAGACGACAACGGTTCTTACGTTACGCTAATGGAAACATTTACAAACTTAGCACCAATCGTTGATATGTGTGTTGTCGATTTAGAACGCCAAGGACAAGGGCAATTAGTCACTTGTTCGGGTGCGTTTAAAGAAGGATCTTTACGTATTATTCGAAATGGAATCGGAATACAGGTGATTACAGAAACGCAAATGTAAAACAACAATAACTTATTTGTTATTTAAATAGGAACATGCGTCCATAGATTTACCAGGCATAAAAGGGATGTGGGCTCTTCAGGTGGCGTCAGGGGATAAATTAGATAACACTTTGGTGTTAGCGTTTGTTGGACAAACTCGAGTTTTAAGCCTAACTGGTGAAGAAGTTGAGGAAACTGATATACCTGGATTTACTTCAGACCATCAAACTTTTTACTGTGGTAATGCTCAACATGATCAAATCGTACAAGTATGTAATCTCAAATCGTTCGAAATTTGATTGAAATTGATTTAAAAATGATTGGGTGAATACTAGGTGACTTCGGTGTCTGCTAGATTGATTTCAACTCAAAGCAAACAAATGCTCGCTGAATGGAAACCGCCGTCGGATAAGAATATTAGTGTTGTTGCGTGCAATACAACACAAATTGTTTGTTCTACTGGATCGGATTTGTATTATTTAGAGATTCTACCAAATGAATTAATTCAACAAGGGTAAGCTTCTAACAATTGAGTGATTAAACTAGTATTGTGTTCGTTAATGATGGTCACCATTGCTCTATTGTGTAAATTTTAATGTATTTACAGCCACACTACACTAGAATTTGAAGTAGCCTGTTTGGATGTAAGTCCATTGGCTGAAAGTATAACAAAAGCAGAATTTGTAGCTGTAGGACTGTGGACAGATATATCCGCAAGAATCCTAAAATTACCCGACTTTACTGAAGTTATGAAAGAACCTCTAGGCGGAGGTAAGTCCACTGTGTAATTAATGATACGATACCACCCGATATCTACATCAAAATGAATATTTTTGAAACAAATTTGTTCTATTAGAAATAATACCACGATCAGTTTTGATGACTTGTTTCGAACAACACAATTATTTACTTTGCGCCTTGGGCGACGGCTCCATGTTTTATTTTACCCTGGATCGGATCACCGGTGCGTTGAATGATAAGAAGAAAGTCACTCTCGGAACGCAACCGACAGTTTTGCGTACGTTCCGCTCGTTCAGCACCACTAATGTGTTCGCGTGTTCCGATCGCCCTACCGTTATCTACTCATCGAATCATAAACTTGTGTTTTCGAACGTGAACATGAAAGAAGTGAATCATATGTGTTCACTGAACGCTGAAGCATATCCGGATAGGTAAGAAAAATTGTGATTCTATGTAGGAGTTATTAAATGGATTCTTTAATAGTTTGGCGCTAGCGACAGATACTTCAGTGACGATTGGAACTATAGATGAGATTCAAAAATTACATATACGTACGATCCCATTGTTTGAATCACCGAGAAGAATTGCTTATCAAGAAGTTTCACAAGTACGAATATATTTAAATAAATATGATTTTGGTGTGATTTTATTTCCGTTATAGACGTTTGGGGTGTTAACTGTTCGTATGGATATCCAAGACTCTACAGGATTGAATCCTTCTCGACCAAGTGCGTCTACAATGACGCAGTCGGTAACCGCCTCAAGTAGTGTGGGGTCTTTGTCTTTGACTAAATCGACGGCAAGTGCTGCCGCCGGAGGAACTGGTAAGACCTTCTTTGAGCTTGCTCAACACTCAATATTTGAGCTTTTTGTTTGTAAATAGGCAACGCAGTACCTGAATACGGGCAAGAAGTTGAAGTACACAATTTATTAATCGTGGACCAACACACATTTGAAGTTTTGCACTCGCATCAATTGATGCAAACTGAGTATGCAATGTCGTTGGTTTCGTGTCAACTCGGAGACGACGTAAATACATATTATATAGTCGGTACAGCTTTGGTAAACGCGGAAGAATCTGACCCGAAAATGGGTCGAATTCTAATCTTCCAGTGGGCGGACGGGAAATTAATTCCAGTAACAGAAAAAGAAATAAAAGGTGCATGTTATTCTTTGTCACTATTCAACGGCAAACTATTAGCCACAATCAACAACACAGTCCGACTTTTCGAGTGGACTGCTGAGAAAGAACTTCGATTAGAATGTTCACATTTCAACTATATAATCGCTTTGTACTTGAAAACTAAAGGCGATTTCATATTGGTGGGCGATCTAATGCGTTCGATGACGCTGCTCCAATACAAAACTATGGAGGGCAGTTTTGAGGAGATCGCTCGAGATTACAACCCGAATTGGATGACTGCAGTCGAGATTTTGGATGACGAAATGTTTTTAGGCGCAGAGAATTCATTTAATATATTTGTGTGCCAGAAAGACAGTGCTGCTACCACGGACGAGGAACGACAACAGATGCAAGAAGTGGGACAGTTTCATGTTGGGGATATGATTAATGTTTTTAGGCATGGCTCATTAGTGATGCAGAATAGGGGCGAAACTTCAACACCAACTTCTGGATGTGTTTTATTTGGAACAGTTAGTGGCGCTATCGGTAAGTTAATATTTATCAAAAATTATGAAATCACTGCAATAATTTTCGCTTATTTAATTTATATAAATACATTATTTCGCCTATTAGGTTTAGTAACACAGATTCAATCGACATTTTATGATTTCTTACACGATATACAAAATCGATTAACCGGAACAATAAAATCAGTTGGTAAAATCGAACACAATTATTGGAGATCGTTCAATACGGATATAAAAACTGAACCTAGTGAGGGATTCATTGATGGAGATTTGATTGAAAGCTTTTTGGATCTGAATTCGGAGAAAATGAAAGAAGTTGTTGAAGGCTTACAGGTAAAATATTTATAAATTGTTATGAGATATGTTGTGAGCCGATTTTTCTAGATGGAGTCTGAAGGTGGAACCAAACAAGATTGTAGCGTGGATGACTTGGTTAAGTTAATAGAAGATTTAACACGAATACATTAAAAGTATTCTAATATTCTTTATTATAATAATAATAATTGATGTGTTTCCTGTTAATTTGTGTGAGGGCATATTCTGGAATTGATTATTTTTTAAAATAAACATTGACTATAAAATATTTAAAGAATAACTATATATATATATATATATTTTTCGACCCATGTTAATGTTTCAAAATAGTGTTTAGAATTAGTTCATATATTATGAATCAAATATTTATGTTCGAAGATTTTCTTTCATGTGCTTATCAATTATTGAAACTAAGAAATGATTGCTTGAAATCAAGATTCCAGAATATTGTCTACGATAAGGAACGATGTTCTTTTGTATATATACATATATAATTTTAGGAGTGAATAAAAATGTTTCTTTCATATATTTGTCTTTTATTTGAAACCTTGTAGATTTAGCGAAATAAATATCGAAACTTTGATGTCATCGTCAGCGTATTTGAGATAAGCGGCACAAAATACACTTACAAATTAATAATGTGGGTACCTCTCGCACTTACTTTCATATTACACTATCTAATACTTATTATTTTTAAAATGTACACACACGTTGTGGGGATGATGCAAGTCTCTTTAGATTTGTTGTAAATTTAAGATTCCCACCTGGTACGTCTTGTGACGACATAGGACGGTAAGCGTAATCTAAATAAGCATTAGGAATATTTCGTTTAGTTGATAAGATATTTTATTATATATATTATATGGTGTATTCCTAGCCAAAAAATCTACTTTGTATTATGACAATATTAAATTCCAAAACATAACTTTAGGAACACTGCCAAACTAATAAATTAGCATGCATTTTGAACACTGCCAAACTAATAAATTAGCATGCATTTTGAACACTGCTTTACCAATGAATAGCATCCTCACTTTTGAATATAACTAATTTTAAATATGCAGCAAATTGAAAATCTAATTGTTTATTGAACAAACAATTGTATTTCTACCATAATTTAAACAATTTACATCGCTATCAATGTATGGCCATGGACAAGCTGAAGTACAATTTAATAAATTTTGAATCACAATTGAATGTTATTACTTATTTTAAAAACGTAGTTTAATTGTTTAAACATAGATTTTTGTGGAACTTACATTAAAAAACAACTGCAATTTGACTGCCTTACTGATAGGAAGTGTTTCAAACTGAATAATCCTAATAAGGATTTTCAGAAGGATAATTTATAAATACAATAAAAATTGCAACTGATGATTATATTTCTATATATAATTTACACAGTACAGTCATAGTGCTAGAAGGGGGGGACGCTAGGTTAAGAATTGGATGACCACAGTTTTTTTTTTTTTTTTCGTAACTAAGGGAGGGTTTCTTGGTCTACAAAGGCTGATATATCTAAGTTTTTTTTTGTTTATCATTACAACTAGTAAACTTATCCGTCTAAATCTTATTTTCTACCTTATAATTGAGTTTATTATATAGAAAATTGGATCATATGTTTACAAAACATATGTGATATTATTTTTAAACACTTACGTTAAGCTTGGGTCTAAAAAAACACATGATTGATAGTAGCCTTAGAAAATACAGGTTTTATTTGTATATTATATATACATTATTTATTCTCTTTTGTTTTTAAAAAGCTGCTGTCAGTTTAGTCTTTTAATTATTGCATTTTAAAAATTACGTATCAGACATTTATATTTTCAAAATACAATTGATTACTGTACAAATTACTAACATCAGATAATCAACTATCTAAAAATTGTTTTATTATTTCATTTACGCAATATTTAAGTCCAGTTCTTAGTTAAACTAGACTTAAAAAGGAAATGATTTTAAATTTATAATCGTTTTACTTGTATTTAGAATAAAAATACTTATTTGTAGGCCATCTCAGTCTTTAACGCTATTCGAACAATCTAAAAAGTAAAATTATAAAAAACCAGGTACGGCATTTCAAAATTCGTTCCATAAATCATAACGGTCCTGTCTATTAACATATTTAAAAACATAAAAACAAATACGAATCGTTCATTGAATTAACAAATAATTTCCGCCATTTCTGTTATCTTCTCCAATTGTCTGTATAAATAAGGGTTGCCTACAAATAACCTTAACAATTTAGGCAGCAATAGATTTAATTATTACAACAAGAACATTGACGTATGGCACAGAGTATACTATCCATTTTTAACTATTTGTGTCGATTCACTCATGCAGACAGTTTAAAAAATCTCATACTATTTAAAACATTCGCACAACATGTAGAAAATGAGATAAACACACTGGGGTGGTGTTTAAAGAAAAGTTAGAACACTTTTAAAAATTATGAAAATAAATATTATGTCAAACAAGTGGTACTTTAACACGATGCTAAATCATAAGTATAATTTTGATCATTTTCGTGTTAAAGTGGACACTGTATTAACGCGGGGTTATGTAAATTTTACGTAATTTCATCACATTTCCATTCTACTTATTTAAGGATAGTTATCTATGGTTAAAATATTCAACAATTAAAAACTAAAAATAATTTTAATTACGTATATAATAAACTAAACACAATACTGCCAAAAAATACCTATATACCGCGCCGTTTAATTTTATTTGTAAAAAATTAAAACTTAATATCAACTTAGTTGAAAATAACTAATTCTTTCATAGAAACAAATATAAAGCCGTTGTCTATTTGATAAAAAATAAAGATTATTTATTGTAATAAAAGTAGGAATATATGCGATTACAAAGAAAGATTATTCGAGATAAATAAGTATTAAAAACTAGCAGAAAATTTGTAATAAACAGGTAGTTGTTTTTCAAAATTAAATTTCCGAATAAATTCATTTATATTGTGATATTCCTCAAAATTTTAAACCCAAAAATAGAAAAGGGTCCCAATTTAATCTGATTTATTGTAACAAATAAATAAATGCAACATACAAAACAAGTAGGTAAAAAAAAAACCGAACACACATTTTTTTTAAACATTTTCTCACAAAAATTGGTTATATCAGAATTGGATTAAACAGTACCTAAACACATAAAGTGGCCCTTAATGCTAATAATAACTTTATGAACTTAAACATTGATAAATACAAAAATGGATTCATTTAAAATAACTTTTCTTGTTTATGTGGTGTTCTCTATATATTTTATAAATCTACCAATTTGTATGTATCGTCTGTAATAACTGTACGAGAATTTGCGTACATATATAACGAATGTATTTTACATCGAATCAGAAGTCATACTTCCAACCCGTGACTTCATAACTAACATGTATTCTAGATACGAACCAGACAGTATTGATTCGATGAAAAATACACATTATTGAACAGTCTAGAAGTAAAATCATGTTTCTGGTACAATAGAATTGAATAATTTTATATTGTGTCATTGATAGTCTTATATTATGAGCACTGAGGCCAACTAAATATTTTCATATTTCAATCAGTTAAAATTAATATTTATAGCACATTTAAATTAATTAGTCGATTCATTCGAGTTGCTATTCATTGGTATGTACCACGGTTTGTTTTTTCATACAATTGATTTAGAAGCAACCGTGTTCAACAGCCGGTTAGCGCGGTTTCTCGCATATTTAAGTGGAAAAATATAAAAACAACTTCGTGTGTACGTCAGTAAAAATGAATAATATATTAGAATATGGAGATAATATGAATAATTCCTTAATATACATGCAGTAAATGTTGTTATATTTGTTTTAAATTGGATTTATAGTAGAATTGAATTTATAATTGTGGAGAGTGTTTACAAAAATAGAAAAATATTATTAATAAATTGCCAAAATCTTGATGCATAGATGTAGCTTATAAGCTCAGTGTACAAAATTCAAACCAAGCGGAGTGTTTTAAAACTTAATAATAATCGTTTTTAAGAAACTGTTCGATTCGTCTGAGGATGTTTCGGTACATACCACATTTATAGAGTCAATAACGACGTATAGAATGGAAATTCTAAGTTATTCTTTCCAAAAGGCCGCTGCTACAGAGTTCTCGCACCCGAGTGTACTCATTTCTCATTTAAATTTCGACGTACGGAGCGAGAACTCTACAGCAGCACTAAAGCTGTCTCATCAATTAACAACGTTGACCAGTGTTCGCAATATAAGTAAATTACAGATTCATTTTTAATTCAAATTGTACCAAAAACACAACTTTAAAATGTATGAAACTGTAAGAAAATAAGCGAGAAAAAAAAAACGTAATAAAGTTACAACAACGAGATTCTTATTCGAAATAATTTTATAAACACTTCAATTTATATATATGTTTGTTAATAATATTCGATTGTTTAACTCTTCAGCGCGACACTTTTGTTTATAAAACAAAAATCAGAGTATGCCTCAACCATTTTAGTGTGACCATTTGGAGGGGCGGGGGAGGGGTCCCACCCAAAGATTTGGGGGCGAAATTTCGAGAAAGCACAATCAACAATTTTGAAAGCGAATTTGAAATTTTTTGGTCACACAACAGGAAAAGTGTTAACAAAATTTGATTGGTGATCGATTAATATTGTTTATTTACACGAATTTTTGACGCCCCAAATTTCATTGACACTTTGTTCATTTGAAAGAAAAACTAACACTGTTTCACATGTCCGCATTTTGTTTATACTATAAATAGTTTTAAATACATGTTTTACGAATTGTTCACGGTATAAGTTAATTAATAAACTAATTGGGGTCCATTTAACACTACCGCTGCCCGCGAAACACAGATTAATTAAATAATTTTTATAAATACCTCGAGTTACGCGCTTTTAATTAACCATAAGCGTATGAGACTCCATTGGGGCTGCTGAATCATACAGAGTGTCTGTATCTTGAGTTGGTTCCCCTTGTAACTGACACTGATTTGTTAATGTCCCAGCTCCGCAGTCACAAAAGAATCTAAAACATTCATTTTATCATTCAATTCAGGAAGTTAAATTCGTGTTTAATATTTAAATATATACTTTACCTATCATGCCTGATGAATTCGACGTCATGACCAGCATGGCAAGTTTTAATACAATTTACGCAGATGGCATTCCGATCTGTAGTGTTACAAGTTTGGCACCTATAAAAGTCGTGCATCGGAAACGATGTGTAACTTGAGATTTTATATAAACACTGTCCATTCGCCACAGCTTTTTCTACAGCATCCTGATTATTAAAAATCTTATTCCCACGGACAATAGGCTGCACGCCGCTTGCCAAACACAGTCCTCCGAAGCGATTATTAAAGATCTGATTGAACTCAAGCGTAGCCGTAGCGTTATTCGTGATTTCCACGCCTGCAGCGAGCCCATCGAAAATCCGGTTTCGTCTCAGGATCGGGTGGGACTGAGTTGAGATGAGTACTCCCGCTTGCGCGTTCCTGAAGATGTCGTTTTCTTCTAGAATTCCTTTACCACCATTGAAAATGCATATGCCTCCGTCACGACCGTCAAATATTTTATTCCGTTTTAAAGTTGGATTTGAATCAGTTTTGATCCAAACTCCAGCCATTGCATTATCAAATATTTCATTCTGTTCCAACAGTCCTAAACCACCATTATAAACAAGAACACCTCCATTTTGTCCGCCCCATATCTTATTTCCCCTAATAACCGGATTACTACCAGTTCGGATTTGGACCCCGGAATATAAATGATTAAAAATATCATTATCCTCCAGCTTTCCATGTCCATTATCATAGAAATAAACTCCGACTTGTTTACCAGAATGGATACGATTCCGGCGTAGCACTGGAGTGCTTCCAGTGGTTATCCAAACGCCCGCTAAAGTATTTGCATACACTTCATTCTCCTCAATTAATCCTTGCCCTTTTTCATGCACATAAATCCCACCGTGTTGTCCATGATGGATCTTATTGTGTCGTACAATAGGATCACTATTTGTGCGAATTTGTATCCCGGCAAGTGCGTTGCCGTATATGTTATTATGCTCGATTAAACCACGCCCTTCGCCGAATATATATACGCCCCCTTGGTGGCCATTATATATTTCATTGCGGCGAATGGTAGGGTTGGAATTTGAGGTAATCCAAACGCCAGCGAAATTATTTGAGTGGATTTTGTTATCTATAAATTGTCCTAAACCATTTTCGTGAACATAGATGCCTCCAGTTTGACCGTGATGTATTTCACAGTGCACTACTGTAGGGTTTGCACCGGCCTTTACTTCAAAACCGGCGATACGATTATTGTGAATGTCGTTTGCCTCAAAATATCCCTAAATATATAACTTACTTTAGATTTACAATATCTTTATTCATATATTTGTAAATATAAATAAAATGGCTCCTACTACAATACTAAGTTCATACATTTGACTCTAGGGATATATATATATATATATATATATATATATATATATATATATATATATATATATATATATATATATATAGAATATTTGTGACGTAGTACAACTAACTGATAAACTTACCAATCCGTTGTCAAACGTAAATATGCCAACATCGCGACCGTGATGGATGTGATTACGACGCATGATCGGATTGGCGTAATTCTTCACCCAAATGCCAGCAAGTGCGTTACGACTGATCTCGTTGTCCTCGTACGTGCCCTGGGCGTAATCCGTCACATACAGACCCACATTTTCACAATCACTGATATCACAATGTCGTATGACGGGATTCGCACCTACACCACTCACACAGACCGCGGCACCAACTAGGGAAAAGTGTCCATGTTTAATCCTATACGATCTGTTCAAATTTTATTTACAATCATTCGATTTTTTTTTCATTGAATTGAGCGCAATTATAATAGAATTTAATTAGTTTGTATGACATGTAAAACACAAATTTGTCCATCCCACTTTGAAAATGTTTATAAATTTAAACAGAACATATATTTTTATTTTAAAATGTTTAGATGACTGTATTCTATTTATTTTTTAATTGTTAATTAATTATAGCTGGTAGCTAAAATAGTGATAAGCCACAAAAATCAATTGAAAAATCACAATAATCAATGATGACTTAAGAGAAATAATTGTTCAGCCACTCACCAAATGGTTTGGCTGAAATTCGAAAGCCGCCCAAACAAATAGAATCAAAACCACATTATAATGAAACAAAACAAACCATTTTTGATTTGATTTGGGTGCGGTAACAAACCACATTTTCAACAACACACATCATGTGTGTCATAATTAAACAACAATCAAATATCAACTATTATGAATTTAGCGACATACAAATGCACTTTTTAGTGAAAGTACAAACACACAATGGACTACAGGCATGGTAAATTCCTAAAAAAGCATTGAAAATGTGGCTTATCACTACCAAAAGTTATCAGAGTAATTGCTCCTAAATTAGAAGTAAATACAATTATCTGAAAGAGGATTTTTTTTTTAAATCTAAATTAAAAATTACACATGTTCGCGGAACATTCTAGAAATTAACTCGTACGGTTAAGTTCGATTATCTTTGATACAAAAAAAGTTATTCAAATATGCAAAGGATTATTAAATGTTATGAATCAAATTTAAATTAAATAACTCACCAACAGAAGTACTTCTTATGATGCAATGATCAACAGTAGGACTGCAGTTTTCTCCGACTTCCAAGCAATAATGTTTATGATGTGGCACTGTTGACGTCACATCCGGTGAAAACTTCAATGTTAAATGACCAGCGTAAGCTTGTTTTGCCCCCTCAACGAACATCACAGTTGATTCTGATTCGCGTTCTAAAATTACCGACTCTGCTACGTTACCTGGAGCAGCACCTATCGAAAAATTCTTAAGTTTAGTGGAATTGAACCTAGTTATAAGTTCAGAAGAGTACCTATGAGAGCGATGTCAGAATCGATGACAAGAAACTCGCCCCGGTAGGTACCGGCATGCAGAAAGACTAGAGATCCCTGGCTAGTGGGGGTGTCTCCGGCAGTACTTCCGGCGCAAGCGGTAGTACTTGTTGCTGAATTCGTCGTCGACGTAGTGCTGTTCGATCCACTACGTTCATCAGCGTAATCTAACGCTCCCTAATTTGAATAAAAGTGTTCTCAAATTGATCAAAATTAACATTTTGTTTGGGCTGAACCGCACCTGTACAGTATTAAAATAACTAAGGTTACGGCCTTTGAATTTCATGTCTTGGTAACCGGGCCGCACGTGAACACCCCGATACAGTTGCCGGAAGGATTCCTTCCATGGGTTTGCCAACTCGGATTCCTCCGGGCTAATAAACTCAAAACGACACGGCGCTGGATTAAATAACGGCAAATCGTACTCGTAAACGCTTTGATATAAGCGCTTCCTATAAATAGACAAGCCCGAAAATTCAATATGCAAACAAAATACGGTGTATGTATGTTGTTTATAAATGTTTCAACCTACCATAATTCTGTGTCATTTGCAATGGCTTGGAATCGTTTACAAACTTGACTAACCCGACATAAATCTTGCTCTAACAAATAATTAAAAATTGTCAGTAATACTTCGTCGGGTAATTCATATTGTAAGTAATGCGCAGCTGTTGGAGTGCAACCTGAAAATTACAATTAAAACATAGAAAATGTGTCTATCTTCCCTGATATTTGTTTTAATTTGATACAGTTGAAACCACTGTATATTGTCTGAAACGTAACGCTTACTTTCATAGCTAGCAGAGCATGTCCGCCGGGGCCGTTTCCTAGCAGGAAGCATCGCGGAAGTGTAGCCTTGGGCGGGTGTCGTAGGCCCGGCGGGCGATGAGGGCGCAGCACCAGTCGCAGCACTGGTGCTCGGTCCGCCGTCGTGATGCGAAGGTGATTTACGACGTAGATCGTACGGGGGATGGTGTGTAGTGTTTGCGGGCATGGCGCCGCCACTGGTGCCGGGGGCGGCGGCCGACGGGCCGCCTGAACCAGGCGCGGCAGCCGTGGGTGCCGGAATGTTCTGATTTGGAATTGGACAGGGTGGTTCACATGGCTCTGCTAGAGAAAACAATTATTGTCGAATGTTAACCAAATCTTGTCTTACGAAGTATATTATGAATAAGAGTTTCGCTAAAAAATAGATTATGCTAAAAGTTCTGTTTTTATATAACAATTGTATGACAAATAGCAAATTACAAAAAATCAATACTATAAATCATTAACAATCACCAGAGATACATCAGTACTATTAACCATACCCAAATGATTAACAGTGTAATTGCTAACATCCAGTACACCCGAATTAAATTTAATTAATAATGACAACATTTTAATTCGCTGTAAAACAAATTCATGCTTTCAGAACAAAAATTATTCAGTTTCACACATTAAAATATGTGCACCCGTTATTCAAAAAAAAATAGCACAAGCAACTTTCCAGACGAAATAAAATTCGCACTCATAAATAACTGTTATTTCGAAATAAATAAGAATAGGTAATTGCAATTAAACATGGGGACATTTAAATAATGTTGAATTAAAATAGTTGTATTAGGAAAAAATTGAGTGAATGCATTAAACATGAAATAATGTGAATTATAATAAATAATTAAATAGCGCATTTATTAAGTGTATTGTGTTGAAATAGAATAGAAAATAAGTTGATGAGAGTTTGCAGTCTGCAGAGTTGACAGAATGGTATGTGTGGGTAAAGATAGAAAAATCAATGTCTGTTCTGAAATAAAAAGAATTTCGGAAAAGTGAAGCCGTCTGGGTATTTTCGTAAATGCCTAGGGAGTTGAATAAAATTTAAATCATGCAATGTGGGTTGCCTTATGTTATTTTGTAAAACTAATGACATTTGCCGTGTTGTGTATGACAACTGTGATGATAAGAGCCCCTTCGTAATAGAACGCCTTGAAATCCCGATTAGGGCGAGTCCGCATAACATAACAGCACCCAAAAAACCCTGCAGGAACAGTTAAAAGGCATAGGTAACTGTTTGCGATGGCCCAGAATTCAATGGGCCATGGCATATAGGGGCACCCATCAGGACGAGTCCATACATAAACGTCCTAATAGTCGCACTTACCAGACGTTGTCCGGGACGGTAGAGGTATCCTATTCGCACCTTTCCTGCGGGACCTCCTCACGTACGACCGAGAGGACGTGAAGGAAGCACTCGGCATCTTCACAAACACTCACAATGCCATAAAATAAATAAAATCGGACCCTAAACAAAGGAGACACCAGCACTGGCAGCCATTTTCACTCTGTGCCTCTCTTTGCTTCTCGCAAACCTAGGTGCACGCACAGGGAGCTACCCGACCAATCGCGACTGGCTCACCGATGGTCACGTGACCCCGTTAAAATGTCAGAATGGACCACGAAGTATTTAATGAATTTTTCAATTGTGCGTTTTCTGTAGGAACATGTTTTGTGTTATCTATCGTGTACGTTGCAAGCTTTTACGTCTGGAACTCTCAACACAACAGGTAAAAAATTACACGATACAGAAATAAATGAAATACGGAAACCGAAGCCATTTAATAATCTAGTGGGGACTGGCAGCGGTTGCAGCCCCCTCTGTCCTATGTCAAATCCCCGGGTTGCAATGATACCAACCACATTATCCAAAATCATTACCCAGTCACTGCAAAAACAACTTCATACTCTGGGTTCCCTCTCAAATGATAAAAATATTTCATTTAAACTTATTAAATACTTTTAATGTGATTATTAATCATAAAAATGTCGCCCTAAAATGTTACAATCACGAGATGAAAGTCAAAAATTATTTAACTTTTTTCAGTGTGCAATACTGCTCATAAAAATTCAAAATCGACCAATACTTTAGAAATCAAACTTGAATGCGTTTCTCACATATCGTGGGAATTTCAGTTGCCCTTTTGTTATCCCCTGCTTACAATTAGCATTTACGTACTCGAAGAATATCGAAACATATTTATGAAATCAATCTATAGCCCCTCTTAATTTCCAATACTTGATCACACATTCATACACCTACTTCCATCTTTCCCACATGTTCTTATATATTTAAATGTTTTTCTAACGTCTTTGATTACTGCAAACATTTCAGAAACCACCCTTCAACAATTAAACGCCGTTTTTTTAGCGTTTTTGTTATGATGTTTGTTTCCCCTTTATTTTTATATATCGCTATTGATAAACATACACTGCAAACGGTAATGCTGACTGAAAGTTAATTTTAAACAACAATAATTAGGAGTTAACAATTCTAGGCTACATTATGGGATGTTATGGGTATTAGATTACCTGGTATAATACCAGCAACAATCATTCCACTTGCTTTGACAATGGTATTATTTTTAGGACCTTTAACAATGCAATTATACAATGGTATATGGAGAGTTTATTATGGTAAAGCTTCAAAAATATATTTTTTAAGAATGTTAGAATTGTTTTTAATAATTCTAGAACCTATTTTTTGGTTTGCGAGCCTAAAGGACTTAATTTGGTGGCGGAATCATGTCGTGGCACCATTGTCGGAAGAATACACTTTTAGAGCCTGTATGCTACCGGCATTGTTGCAGTGTTTCCAGCCCATAACTGCAGTTTTTATATGTCCATTATTTTTCGGCGTTGGTAAGTCGGGTATATAAACAAATGACTAACGAATTTTAATTTAATTAATTATAACAGCGCATTTTCACCACATGGCAGAGAGAATAAATAGTGGATTAGGCTTCAAAAACGCCTTAATTATTTCATGTAAGTATATATCATAAAAAAAAAAGTATTAATTAAATACTAATAACATTGAGTAAATTCTACAAAATGACTGCTTAAATCAAACCAATCATATTACTCGTGAGCAATGGTGCCAACGAAAGAAAAAGAAAATACCTAGACAATTTTTTTAAATATTGAATTACTTACTGTTTTATATAGGTTTCCAATTTTTCTACACGACGTTATTCGGAGCGTATTCCGCGTTTTTATTCACGAAAACCGGTCACTTGATGGCTCCATTTATAGCACATGCATTTTGCAATCATATGGGATTCCCGGACTTTTCGGAACTCGGATCGTATCAGGGTGGCAAAAGGACATTTATTGGATCATTGTTCGTTGTTGGTTTGGTGTTATGGTGTATGTTACTTAACCCTTTAACAAATTCAAATTGGTATTCAAATCAATTATATATAAAAACGTAAATTAAGATTTCAAACAAAACAAAAATTAAATAATATCCTAACAAAACTGTTTTTCATGAAGTTGTTGATGAGATATTAAGTTTGAATATCGCTAAATAATAAAATAAGTGTTTATTATTATTGCATTTTAAGCAATTTGTAAAAATTACTTAATTAAGGTTTTTGGAATACTAATAGTAAATATACTAAAACATATACCATTATTTTAAAATGTTTTAACAACGGGTTGTGTTTAATGTTTTCAAGACGGCTGCTAAGAGCGATTTGTAAGAGTGCCATATATTGGCATCAAGTGCTGCCAATTAGCAAAACAAAAATCCCCAAGCAGCCACCTTGTTTAAATGTTTCTTTAAGTATTTTGTGTGTGTTGTGGTCCTGAATACGGGGAACAAAACGTATTCTTTCTATTTACAACAATATTCAATAAATCAATTTACATTTTGCATTTATTTATTTATTTTATTATAAGTTTTTGTATTCATGATCAATTGTATTACTTATTTAATTGAAACAAAATTAGGAAGAATACTGTTATAATTAAATTCACAATTCATATCAATGTATATTTTTGGTGATAAAAATTTAAACTGCCAAAATACTATTTATATTATCACCCAATAAAACTTGATATAAATAATCCAGAGACGTAGTTTTTTTTTTTTGATTTTAAACCTACGAATTAACTAAAAATATTCTGTTATTAATTCTAACAAGTTACACGAACATTTGAGAAATATATGAGCATTTTATGTTGCATAGAAGCTGGACCAAATTAGCCCAAATATGTCCAATTTTTTTTTTATCACAACGGCAAAATTTTACTAATACAGTCGAAGTTCAATGCTTGAGTTTCCCAGTCAAATATCATGAGAATAAGCGTATATTAATAATAAACTATTTCAATCGATTTTGTATCTAATGGAGAGAAATTGGCATGAGTCAGTTATGGCGGAAATAACTTATACGAATTTATATCACATTCAGTGGCTGCAGATGTCAACACTATTCAGTAAACATTTAAAAATAAAATTAGAAATATTCTTATGCCAAATTGACAGTTTTGTAATGATTAGGAAAGTGATATGTATGATAGATACAAAATCAATTAAATCATTCAATAAAGCAGCAAATGTATTGGAGTTTTCGAAGAAGCCGTTTTAAACTCTTAAATCATGCTTAAGCCCCACTATCATTCATATAAAACCAGCTTAATTTTGTAGAAAATGTCTTTAAACGTTTAAAAACTCGAATCATTAATTAAATCTCACGTAGATCCTGCAGATCTATCAGGATCTACATGAGTTTGATTTAGAAATGCAATATTACTAGATTTAAGACGTGCGGCAGCCGCTAAAGATGGAGATGGGGACATACATGGTGTTGAACAATGACTGTTGCTCAAATCACATTGATCGAGCAACCGAAGAAGCTCCTCGGGCGTGGGACCACCATTTACTGGGTTTGCTATATCAATTCACAAGGCGACATTTCAGAAAACTTTCCTGACCTGACAATAATAATCAAACTCACCCGTTTCAGTTTTGTACAGTAGATCTAACGCCGTCGTCAGGTCCCACATCTGTATCGCACCATTGCTGTGCCCCGTAAAAATAAATCGTCTAGGTCTCGAGCCCATACGGCTAGACCCTTCACACTCATGAACACAAAATGCTGTCACCGTAGTTCCATCTACTGCTTTTATAACGCAAACACGTTTGCCGTTGCTGGCCAACCGTACAAACAATTGGTCGGTGTCAGGCACGACTTTTTGGACGAACACTTGTTCATCGTCTTGTTCGCCAAATGGACCGCAATCATTTGCGGCCGCATGGCTAACGCATGGTTCCACAGCTTCTAAAGATACTATCTTAAAGGACGCTTCGGGAGTCGAACCCGGCTGCGTTGAGATCATACCGCGGAAACGAGTAACGCGCCAACTTCGGACGTGATTGTATTCACAACAGACTGAGACGAGATATTTTTCAGATAGTGTTACCTATCAAATATGCAAATAACTTAATAACTGTCTTGGTTAAGTAATAATTAGGATATTAGTATAATTATACAAACGTAGCAATGATTAGCACAAGTAGATTAGTGTACACGCGTAAATGAGCATACATATTCATGTCGCACAATAATCATTGTAGAATTAGATAATCATACTATAATTATTACTTAATGAAGATCAAGCATGGGGGATGTTATGGGCATGAGTCAATATTTCGCAGTAGTTAAATAAAGGAATAACAATATGACTTATTATATACTAAGTTATTATTTGTTAGTGACGACATCTTAACTAATTAATGTTTTAAGAACAAATATAAGCGCTTATTTAAAAAGATAGTATCACGCTTTTTAATTATTATTAAAAATTGAGCGATTTAAAAATAAATTTACACACCTTGGTAACAGGGCTCTGATGAACTGTAAACGTTTGAAAGAGTTGTGGACCATGTCCGACAGTTTCTGGATGTTGCACAATGACCCTAACCGAACCTGATCGGGTCCCATAAGCTATTTCAATCCAGTTACCACAGATATCTGTTAACAGATTCATGTTTAAGTGACGACTATATCAAAATGTATTGATAGTCACACCAAAAAGAAATATTTCATATTTTGTATAAAGTATCCGAAACCCAATAATAATAATAATGAAAAAAATTAATCTAGAATTAATTTAAAGGTTTGAAACTATTTAATTAACTGATGAAATGAAACACACCCTATATGATATCTACTAATAAGTATTAATAATTGCAATGAAACGATTTACTATGAGATGTTAATGACTGCGAATGCAACAAAATCAAAATAACGCTGAAAATCTTTGGTAGCATTGACAAGTGTCCTTGTGTTAGCATACCAGCAAAAATCAAACAGTGCACATAAAAATTAGTAATAAGTATACGCGTGTAACTAAAAAACACATTTATGGTCCAATGGTTTCTAATCAGAGGCTTGAGATGTTTAAAAAACATAATCAGATGATTTTATAAACATTTTGGCTGGCACATATGAACTTGTTCAATCCAAATAAATCGTAAATCAATATTGATAACACATGCACATGCTGAATGGTTATATACCCTGGAAAAATATCATTGGAATTTACCAGCCAAAATGTTAGCGTTCGTAGAAAATTTTATAAATTTTTCATACCTTCCCTACCGCGCTCCGATGCTGGCATGAAACACAAGGGGTTCAGTAACACACTGCTACCACTAGTACAAAAAATAAAAACCCTAAACACTGTACTAGTAAATTTCACCCATGCAATTTTCACTAAACTGACAAGTGCAATTTTATCTTTAAATTATTTAATAAGTGATTTTTTAATTTCCTTAAATTACATGCAAAGGGAATGAAAACTATTAAACTGTAAAATATAATTACGAATCTGTTGTTGAACTCACTTGTTTTTGGTGTTAAATAAACTGAAATTGCTGTTACAGGATCACTAGCAGGATCCTTATACAGTTCGGTTACTAGAAGATCATTATCCTTCATTCGTAAAGGAAACTTTTGCATATCTAAACATAAATATATGTATATATATATATACTTTATAATTGTGACTCGAGACTATAGTGGAAGCCAGTCTTTTTGAGCAGTGCTGCAAACCTAATAGACTTTGATTTCCACGAAATGTTATGTAATAAAAAGTTGCAAAATTTAAAAGTAAAATAACCTATATAATAGATACACCCATTATTGCAACCAAGTAACAAAAATGACCCCGCCGTATCAAATGAAGCAATAGGAACCACATCTTGAGTTTGCCAATGTTGCGTCATGGCATGCCAAACTCCCAATTTGCCAGAAGGCGATAAGGCAACCAATTGACTCCCAATAAAAAATAAATACTCGACGCGAACGTGGAGATTGAATGTGCCTAAGATAAAAGCAACCCATTAGCGCACAACCCTTAAATCTAGGGGAGTTTTGATATTACCGACGTTTGTTTTCGTCCCATCCTCTGATATGTTCCACAAGCGAACTTGACTACCGAAAGATATAGCAACCATTTTCGAAGCTTCTCCAGAACCGCTCGAGTTCATTTTCGCGTTAATTGCTATCCTTTCGATGCATGAGTCTATGTGAGGGCTTGTAAACACAAGTTGCCAACCACTAGAATCTTTTAATCTAAAACAAAGTTACGGAAATTACAATTTTAACAAAACATACAAATCTATTAGCGTTTACCTATAACAAACTATAAAATGAGCATAAGCTACAACAATCCAGTTGTGATGAGCTTTAATTATTTGAACCCTAAGCGGGTCTGCCCAACTAGACGCTATAAACAATTATACGAATATATTCAATAACATATCACTTTACGTGGAGTCATTTTCTTAGGTTGAGAACACCGTACAAGCAAGACATATCCAACTCTTATCTTAACTTACTCAAACATCAACTTATATTTTATGAAATTGAGATAACAGTAATTATTTCTGATCCGTATTACCAACCTAATAATAGCTCCCATGAAATATTTCAACTTACTATGCGTGCCAAAAACAAGACCTAAATCATTACGAAACAATTTATTTAAATCAGCCGAAGAATTTCGCGCGTGTCTAAGGTCAAGCGAAGCCGCTCTCGAATGACCCGGAACTGTTGAGACCCTCGCGGTAAGACCTCTGAGGTCTTGCGAACTCCGAGAACAACTTCCCGAAAGTCCCACTCGTAATTCCAAAGATGAATTTCGGGAATGACCTTAAATCATTTCCCAATCAACTTATAATTAAAACTATCTTAAAACTTCGCAGAAACATACATTCTAAACAATTTGGTCGGTTAATATCAACCTACCTGTTGGTCGTACTGCTTGAATTAAATTTGAGTTAATTGGCATGAAGTTAGCTGTACATGTGCCGGATGAAGCTAATGGGTAGTCGCCAGATTCACTGATGATACTGTTGAAGTTATTAGGCGCAGTTTGTGCTCCGTTTTGAGGTGTAGGGGGCGTATTACCGTTGTTTGAATTATTGACATTATTCGAGTTTGAATTGGCGGCGTCTGGCACGCGTACAATCGATCCAGGTCGAAGTGAATGTACGCCGGTAGGTTCAACATTTTGGCTAACGCCATTGGCAGTTACACTAGAATCTTGTATTGGAATACAGGGAGGAGGCAAGTAACCGTAAAATAAAACATCCCCACACGAGGATTGGGACATTTCTTCGCATAACATTAAGCGCTTAACTAAGGGAGCGATACCGTAATATTCTGCTTCGTGTCTTAAAGACCGTAAATCCGTGTCCTTTAAGTCTATTTCGCGAGTCCGTAAATAATTTAAAATAACTGAAAATATTCTTGGATCTCGGTCTATAAAAATAGCACCTTTTTCATCACGTAAACTAGAAATACGACCGCTAAGTAACGCGGTGAAAAAAGTGTCGGGGATCCATGTTAAAGTTTGACGCGACGTCGAGAATCTAGAACGATTAATCGATTGATTACTCAAGAATATTTATGGTTAATCAGGTCAACGATATTAAGATTGTATAGATTTTACCTTTTCCCACCGACATTCAGGTGCAAAATATCACCAATATGATTCGGATGAAATAGTGCCATTTCTTGTTTTGTTTTATAATATATTTCTATGTTTTATTTACATTATAACTTTTGACAGCTGTCCACCATTTTATAACATATGCATACAGTGGCGTACACATTTAACTTAAAATACATTTTTTTTCATACAGAAATATATCATTTCTAGAGTAATACATCTGAAAATATATTTAAATAATATATAGAAGAACACATGAGCTACTTTAATCGTAAAGATCAATTATACTTTTGTGTTGGAAACATTGAGCAAAAGATCTTAAATTCGCATTAGTTGCTTAAGGCAATATTAACATAAACTTCCACAGGAAATAGAAGGGCGATCTCGCCTATTTAATATCAAATAATTATTAATAAGAACATTTTAAAAGCCAGTTCGTTACTTGTAGCATATTTCATATCACTTATTTCTATGATTTTGCGCGGTTCTAGAATTTGCGAATTATTGGCCTTGGCCCACAAATGCGGCAAATACAACTATCGATTTAATAATGAATGAAAAATCGTATCTGTTTTATATTAATTATAACTAGTAATAATCAGATAAACTGTTGAGAAAAGAAACAGATCACTCGGAATTATGTTTATCTAAACAATGGGAGATTTTTCAATAAATGATACCTTTAATAATGAGATTTTAAAGTAATAATTATAATGAAATAGTGATGGGAGGATGGCAGGAAGGTTGAAATAATTTTTGTTGTGTGATTGAGTTCGCTTTGTGCAGAAGTAGCACAGCTTTCACATCCTAGTATCAGTTGTGAATAGATGTGATGGTGGAAGTCAAATGTTAATAATTGAATGAAATGTGATCAAAATACATCAGTTATAAAGTTATTCTGTCGCTTGTTTTAATAAAATTTAATAAAATAATTATTCCAGTATTAATTAAATAAATATCAAAATGATTAATGATAATAGTGAAAATAGTGAGTTTTTATTAAAAATGTTTCTAAGCTTATCAAATTTATTCTAAATACATTTTTCCGTTTCTAATTTAAATTTTAATTAAATCAATGTAAAGATGTTTTTATTTAAAGTTACGGTATTTTATTTATTCTGATGAAAATTAAATTGTGTTAACAATTTTAAAAATTGAAGAATTTTTAAAAACTACTTTTTTTCAATAATTTCATATGCCCTAATTAATCTATTTCCGATATTAAACATTTCTAATATACTTGATATTTTAGAAAATGAGCAATATGACGTTGAAAAACATGTAGATTTTATATTAACAAAAGGACAAATTAGTCCTTGTGATGATAGTTCAATAAATTGTGAAGATATCGATGAGCTACCCGATTGGTATGATGAAGAAAAAATTCAAAAGGTAATTAAATGCAAATCTGAGCTATTTTTTGCTTTTGTTGAATTCACCAATTGTGGAACAAAATACCTGACGTCACTGGTCATATTAGAACGTTATATTGACCATTAGTGTCTAAACTATTATAAAATAAATGCATTGCATAAACAGTAGCTGTAATTTCATGGGTATAAAACTATTAAAAAACAAAATACACCAATTTCTTAAAGCTATTCACGGTCAAGAACAACTATATCTATTATAAGACATTCAACTCAAAAGCAGAAAGTTTCTTTTTGGTTTTATAAGTTCAATAGTTTCAAGGTTTTACTATTTTTAATTTCCTATTTGATACACTATATAAATAAAGTTTACAAATATGTTATACTTATTAGAAATACATTTTTTAAATGTAAGTTATTGCTAATTTTATTTTGGGACGAACTCAAATTTATATCTATATTTAAAACTGAGTTCCGAAATAAGAATTAAAATGCCATTCACTTATTTATCAGCCAAGCTTCAAGATATTTTTAACAAAAATCACCCTGCGTCTACATTTAGACAATAACAAATTAGGTGCAGCACCCATATATTAAATTTAATCTAAATAATAATGATCATTTTTTATACGCGCACTGATAGAACAAGTTTAATGAAAGTGCAAACAAATCTATGTAATAACAAAAAATAGACAAACGTAATCATAATTTTAAAAGTGCTTAGGCAATTTTTTATTCAGATATTTTATTTAGAAAGTAAATATAATTTATTGAAAAAATTATGACGTCGCACAATATGTTTACATTTTATAGAGATGGATCATTAATTAATAAATATTTAAAAAGGAGACTTATAGCGATTAAGAATTGTTAGCCTTGTATAAGTTAATTTTTCAAATTATTTGCAAGGATATACGAATAATATTATAATATATCTAGTATATAATTTTCTAAACGTTAATATTATATAAGTTCTAAAAATAATTTTATATGATACATTAATATTTACCTCGATAAATGAACTAAAGCGATCAATGTTTTAAAAAAAATAGTATTGATGTTTCATGTTATATAAACAAAATTATGTAATATATTTTTGCAATTATTTAGTAAACTTTGAATCCATTTTAGATGTTAATTATTATGCATTATCGTGTGTGTGGCTAAATGAATTAAAATAAATCTTTCTGAGTATGTGTGTTACAAAAATACAACGTCATATGAAAGTTTAATGTTTGATTTTTAGAGGACAGAAATTTTTCCATTCCAATATTTTCTCTATGCTAATCTCAAAACTATGTGGTCTACTTGTTATCCTAGCAAGCCCTACGATTTTAAACATTCTCAAGTTTACAAATAAATCCAGTACATCACTCACCGCATATAAAAGATATTTATCAACGATATTTCATATGTGCATATGGTATGATGAAGATTTTAAACCGGGTTCTAAGTAAGTAAACACAACATTGTGTTGTTCTAATATGGGATACAATTTGGATAAATTGTGTTACAGATTGTGGAAGTCAATTCGAGACGTCCGAAGTCGTCATTTTAGCACAAGTGCATTAACTTGTAAATATGGTATAGGGAAAATTACTCAAGCCGATATGGCGCTCACCCAATTTGGTTTTATGGGGTTTGTGCTGACAAAACCGCTCGAATTGGGTATATTTTACGCAACTGATGAAGAATTCGAAGGTTTTGTGCATTTATGGAGAGTTGTTGGTTATTTGATGGGAATAGAAGATAGGTACGTATTAACAATAAAAAACTCGTCCTTGGTGGGTAATAAAAAATTAATTGAATCTTGTATGAAAGGTCCTATTATTACATACATATTATAGATTTTTTTGTATCATTCAAATCTGAGAAATTCAATGTTTTTTTAAATTTAATTTTCAAAGTTAATCAGAAGAGGCGTTTTTTATTTATACGTTAATTATTGTCTATTCAGGTTTAATATCTGCAGAGGTACAGTGCAAGAAACAAGAGAATTATGTGAACAACTAGTAGCAAAATCGCTAAAACCAAGGTTACTTAAAACAGGCAGTGATTTTAAACATATGTCTTACGTATTGATAGATGGCATGCGCGTGTTTAACCCATTCTTAAGCTACACCGTTTTTATGTACTTTTGTTACCGTTTATGCAATATTCATATAACGGAAAATAATAATGAAACAGCTCTCTTAAAGTTAACTAAAGGACATAAACGTAGAATATACTTCATGGAACTACATATATATTTGTGTAGATATTATATTTGTCGAATGTATTTTAATTTTCTAGAATATCTCGCTTTGTTTTTAATGAAATATTTTCCATTTTTAGCGTTTTTTAAATTTGGAATACGGTATTCATATGTGCAAATATTAGGTAATAAAATGGACTAAATTTAAATAAACCCCAGTAAAAATTAATATTATTAGGAATGTAAGGAGTGCCTTAAGTATTTTTTACTTAGAAGTTATATTTTATGATTAAGTATTATTATTAATTATTATATACATATTTTAATAAATATATTATCACAGATTTGTTTCTAAGTTTTATTTGTTAAATACCATTCACTAGAGCGCTTAATTCAGTAAAATCAATTTCGGAATTAAAATAATAGGCATTACCTTCATAGTCGGCGGGTTTCGGCATTTCGGATAATGCACATTCGTGCGGTTTGATAAAAAAGTAGGAATTCACCAATGCCTAACGAAAAAGTAGGAATTAATTCTCTTCCAAAACAAATGTTTTATCGCTAACCTCTTTAGCAGTGATTCGTTTTTTGTCGTTATAGCAAAAAAAACGTTTAATAAAATCGACTACATATGCCTCAGAATCAGGCAAAATTTTCTCGAACGGAACCGCAGTGTAATCAGGGAAACTTATTTTGTTATAATCAGGCAACGATTTTAAAGACGGCCAAGTTTCTTCATTTGGCGTACCCAATTTACGTAAAACGATTGCTAGCTGTTCTATATCTGTTTCGCCCTACATTTTAATACTTCATCAGTTTCTAATCACTTCAAAGTAAATCCTTTATTCGTGGAAGCCTTGTTATACAAAATATTCATAAAACGAATTTTATTCAATTAAAATATACGTTATTAGAAGAATAAAAGGGCTTAATAATAGTATAACCAGCGTCGACGAATTAAAGATAAGATTATTTGCAACTAACTGAGAAAAGTGGGGCTTTGTTGATCATTTCCCCGAAAATACAACCGACCGCCCAAATATCCACAGAAGGTGTGTAATTTCGGGATCCATACAATAATTCGGGAGCCCTATACCAACGCGTTGCAACCTGATGCGAATATTGACGAAGACTATTATTTTGCGAATATAATCGCGCTAAACCCAAATCAGCAATCTTTAATTTACCCTCATGCGATATTAGTAAATTCGCCGGTTTCAAATCCTAATACCCATAATAATCATTTATATACCTACTACACAAACATTCACACTTCGAATTCAAAAGGTAGAAGCAAAATACAACGTTTCGATTGCAAATACAAGTAACCGTAACGCTGTATTTTTATATACAATAAATAAATATATTTTTTAGCGGTGAATTATTATCTAAACTAAATAGTGGCGTCAGCTTTAAATTGTATTAAATATAAATTAGATTTACTCTATGCATGATGTTGTTTTCGTGTAGATATGCGACACCGAGTAATAACATTTTCATAAATTTTTTGATTTGCGGCATCGATAAAGGCCGGTCTGGGTTTCGTATCACATCACTTAGACCCAACGGCAAATATTCCATAACTAGGACAAAACCGGCGCCGTGTGGAATAACATCTAATAGATGTACAACCTAGACGAATACAACACAATTAGAGATACGATTTAACACTAATTTAGTGCCTTACATATTCACAATCAATTTGTTGTAAAGCTTTAATTTCTCGAAGTACATTATTCGGAATACCTTCGTCTACAGTTTTTAATAAAAGTTTTTTCAAAGCTACTTCTTGTTTTGTTGTTATATTAATTGCTTTTACCACGTAGCCATGTGCCCCTTCGCCTATATGGCCCTTAACTTTATATTGGTTCATATTGAACGATAAACAGTCGAAATTTAATACATAACCTATATAAACAATTACTACATTTTAGCAATTAGGTCAAAATATGTTATGAGCACCTTAGCGTTGTCTAGTTACATATATCGTATAAATCTAGGGTCTTTCATATTAGTTAAGTACTGTGACTGCTATTGCCTAAATGAGAAAATTATTAAAGTATTTCCGAAATAAATTCAATAAAAAACCACCAGTTTCAGAGGTCCTTACAAGTTATTTAAAACAATGTAAAGAACCTCCATGGACGTCATATTTCATTAAAGTATATATTCAAATATGTAACATTTGAGGTTCTGATTAGATTTTATTCCAGTGCAGTACTGTAAAAAATGACCAATGGGGCTACTCGCACTTTAACTGGAAAGCAGGAGATTCAAATTATCATATTTTAAGAACAGGTTGTTGGCCGTATATGAAGTATCATTGCACCAAACGACCATATCAAGATTTAACAACAGAAGATCGGTTTTTTCGAGTGATCAAAGTTGTTAATTTAGGTTTGTTACACGATTAGTAGGGGGTGACGCGTCAATAATTAATTTCAAATTTTGGGAATAGGTATACCTTGTTTAGCATATGGTTTAGCTGCTACACAATTAATAAAACATCAAGAAGTTGTACAAACTACAAAAGGGCCTATTGTTATATATTTTTTATTGCCTGAACATAAGGGCTCACAGTTTTAGATTTTTTTTGGGGGCAATTTATAAAAAATCTAAGTTAGAAATAAACATATATTTTTGTTTACCAATAAACAATAGTATTTATAGACCTTTTTAAGATTTTCATATTAATAAATCCTCTTCGTGGATCATTCATGGAAACTATAACATCTTTATTATGCCTAAAATAAACTCAATTAAAACTACGTTTTAAAGTTAGTTCTATTTAATAACTAACTTATTATATACGACTAATGTTGTGCCGTTATCTGGCCTGGAAAACGCAACAACTTTAACTGAACCAGAGGTGGTTGTAGTAGCAATTTTGATCGAATATGGCGGCACAAATTTCGAAAAATGCCCCATTGCATAAAAAGTCGGTTGTTTATAAAATTCATGAGCTGTTGCGTTTATTATTATCGACGCTTCTACATAGTTAGCAACGTATGAAGGGCCACCTTTTAGATTTAGGGCTAGATTCCATTCGACCCAACCAGTTACCCAGTTATTCAAGTCCTAAAATTAACTCTGAAATATATTATAATCTAGCTTAGAAAAAGATTGTTAACCTCAATGATGTCATCAGCATACATTTCTCCACGTCTCCAAGACCCTAGTACTACTTTACGAGCGAATCTTTTATCACCTAAAATTGTTTTTATTAAGATATTTAATTGTAATCTAATTTAAAACTATACCAGTGCACGCCTCGGTTCCTAATAAGAATTTATCTGGATAAAATACATGAGTCAACGATAATAATGATGGTAAAAAATTATCTGTGTACCAATGCACTCCGATTCCATCAATGTAGTCTAGTGCATTCGTTTCATAAGTTTCCTTAGAAATAAATAATTTTTATTTAGAATATTAAGGTCCTTTTATCGTTAAGGCGATTAATTCCACCTCAAAACTTATAACCAACTTACTAATATCATCCAAAATGGTAATAGAAGTCGCTGGTCATCCAGCGCAATGATTTTCAACTCTTTGTATTTTGAATTCCTAATCGCCGGTCCTAAATTTTCCGCTATCCATTTTCCCTAAAGTAAAACCCATATAATCTCTAAATTTGAAATAAGCGCAAATTGCTTTACTTGTTCCCATGGCCACCATCCTAAGCTGTTTATATTATTTAACGGCCAAAACCCAATAACAGGCTCATTCCCGGTTGTAAGACCCCAAAAGTTGATTCCGTATTTTCCATACGCATCCAGAAACTTAATATGATAGTCAGCCCATGACTGATAGAACTCATCCTTTAAAAACCCTAGACCTGCAGCATCATTATTGGTTTTCATCCATGCCGGAGGATTCCAAGCAGATGCGAACAATCGTAATTTATTGTTTGAAAGCGCGATTGCTTCTTGAATATAAGGAATCTGGAAAATGCCTATATTTATTTTCTATTTTAGGAATTAAAGTTGCGATTTTCTCACTTTCCATAAATAATCTTCTACAGTCAAATTAAATTTTGTTAATTTCGTATCGTTTACGTGGTCATCGTAAGAGTAAAGCCTTGTTGAGAAATCAGAACCTGCGATCTGTACTCGACATAAACTATACTCAAGACCACTATCCGAAAAATAAGAGCTTAAGAGGTTCTTTCGGAGGACATCACTCAGTTGATTCAAATTATACCCGGCTGAATCCGAAAATGCACCGCCCCAACCATGTATTTCCTGTTGTTGATCCTCTGAATTGATCGTTATAAAATTATCTAGTAAATACGCAAAACCGTTACAGACACCGTTTGATTTATAATGCTTGTGTTAGACGCAATGTAAGCACCTGAATTAGTTTTATCTGAAGAAAAACTACCAATAGATCTATTAAATCGCAACCCGTCTCGGTTAGAAGTATACAACCAGAATTGCCCAACTTTTAAGCGGGAAACCGATTCGTATGAATCACAATAAGTTGAATTACAAACACAAACTATCGACCCATGCCCATAATCTCGTGGTATACATTCTTTGGGTTGGCCAAATCGTACTAAAATATAATATTTATAAACCAACAATAATTATATTAAATTGTCTGTTTACCCAACAAAAATAATATTATTACTTGTGCACGCATTTTCACTGTGCCACAAAGACTGTATTATGTAGCGGTAAAAACAATATTTTTTTGCTAAACTTACATCATTTTTCTATTATCAAATATATTTACTGAAAATGTATTGCTTTTATCATTAATGGTTTAAAAAAAGCGACATTTTCAGATTATCATTAGCCATTAATTCTAAATTATCAATTCTAACAGCCTATGTATGTTTTTATCACAAAATATATATATATATATATATATATATATATATATATATATATATATATATATATATATATATATATATATATATATATATATATATATACATACTATTTTGTGTTTTCAAGCAATTCGCGTATTTAAGTGTGTTATTAAGGTATTTTCCACCCCAATTAACTGGAGTGTGTCATATTATAGTTATATTTATAATATAATTACTTATTTGAATTATACAAATATTGCTATGTAGTTATTTTTAAATGCAACTTTTTTACATTATTGCAATGCGGGTTGCAAACTTAATACATTAAGGGGTTAGATGTGCAACTAATCACACAAATAGCTGAGTACCTAAAAGGTTATCGCCTTATAACATACGCACTATTAACAATTGAATTTAATTAGGCGAAAGATGAAATTAATGTATAGAAATAAATGGATGCTGATTTTGATCAGCTACATGTTAATTGCTTAGAGATATATCTGGATACATCTGCCGAGTTGTGTTCATGAGACATGATCTACAAATTAATGACGCCATGAGTTCGTCGTGTCTTATTTGTCTATTGTTACACTTTAAATCAATTATTTAAAATATCAATTATCGAAGTTATGTTAAGTTTTAAACAAAAATATCCGATTTTATATTAATCAAATAAATATTTTTCACTTGTCAAATATTTGAGAATTCGTCACGATTATAAATAGATTTATTAAATAGTTTAAAATTTAAAATATTTGAGTATTTCATACACAATTTAATTATTTTTCAATATTTGAAACAATTTAAACCATATTTAAATTTATATTAAACAAAAAACGAAACTAATATATTATTGATAATATAATTTCATAAACAACATCAAATGCAAGTTCATATTTTATAAACTGATAGTAATAAATGTCAACTCAAAATTATGTAACAATAAATTATTATTTATCAATAACAACATAGAAATTCATGATTATTTTTAACAACTATTATACGCAATATTTTATAAATGTCATAATAAATAACTTTAAAATTTTCTTTTAACCACACACAATATTTTCTACGTAGAAAACTGTAAGTGTTATCTGTAAATAATATACTAAATTTTATATTGATAAAGGCCTTAGCAACCATTATTTAATCAAAAAATTAATATATTTATCAGTACTTAAGTTCGCGCAGGTAAACAATTTTCTATAATTTATTTAATAATTATTTTTAGTTGACTGTTGAATTCACCTATTAATTAAATATATGTAACAGATTTTTTTTCTGGAAAAATCATTTGTGCAAAGCATTAATGACGTCAAGCAGAATTCGGTGAACTTTTTGTTGTTAATAAATCTTAATTTTTACTTTGTATATAATACATGGTAAACAATAAAATTACTTTTTGATAAAAAATATGTAATAACAAAACAATAAATTTAATTGTTTCAGATAAAAACTTACATTTAATTATATGTAATAACTATTCTTAAAATTATTTTTTCAACCCGGTAAATCCGCAAATTATTTATATTTTAACTGGTTTATTAAAAAATTGTTTCTATATCAAAAACGTGAGAACAGCGTGGCTTAGTCATGGTCTGAATGATAATGACATATTCATACATTAATATATAATAGACATATGCATTAAATGACGTAATATCATAATAATTGATTTATAAGTCAAATATTTTTGTTATTTTTAGTAAAAAATATTTACTTAATTCACACCTTAAACATCCTATCTCTATATAAACAAAAACTGCGTATCTATTATCGACGATTAGAATTTGATATAAAATATGCTATATATATATATATATATTTATTTACAGGAGAATATTGCGATAAAAATCAATGGTGTTTTTTGGTGTTAAAACGATTCAAACGCAACATATCACTAGTCACAATATGTGGACTAATGTTTCATAGTTTGATCCATTATAAAATCATTGTACACTCGAAAAACAGATTTTTAACTATGCTTTTATTTCTATTTATAGAACGAACCACACATTTGATAGATGCGTATATCATATGGATTACGTGACTTATATCATGTACACCTAAACTATATCGTAAAACCCTTATTGCAACACGTTTATTGAACCCTTGACACTAAATCTACACACCCATTGCAATTAAGATACATTAAAAATACATTCATATTGATTTTATTTCGCAGTATATACCCTTAAATATAATTAAATCAAATCCAATTATTCTAAGTACAAGTTCCTAGATGTGAGTGTCTAAAATGACCTCCATGCCATTGGGTTATGCTTGCCAAAGTGCAATAACCTTTCTCTATTTGTTATTGTGATCATCTAGCATGTGCATATGGTCCATACGACGCAAGTCAGTAAAACTCATCACGTTTATAGATGAACCGTAATGCGTGAGCTTTTGAGGCAGGGGTGCCCAAAATAGTCAAAATGAAGCTCATTCCAATAATAAGTATAGCTGCGTTTATTTTAAACACAATTCAGATTGATACGTGCAAAAATGCACGCATCAATTTTGTAAAACATACGGGGAGACTCATTTAGAATGTTTCGTTCAGAAAATGTTTATTTCTGATTTAGTAACGACAAAACGATATGATTTTATAACAATAAATATTCGTAAACAAATCGTGCGTTGTGTAAATAAATAATTATAACTTTAGTAGTCGAATGATCGACGATCAATTTAGTAACCTGCATTTTTAATGTCGGATAAACAGGTTTGTTAACCTTGGAAAGTTGTTCGATGCAAATTTCTAACTAATTCTGTTAGATCTGTATATTTTGCGGGGTTAACTGTGAGCCCAAATGTTCAATAAATAAAAATATGTATATATTATTTGGCATTGACCTTCATGAAAAAATGGTTTTAATTCCGGTCACCAAATAAGTTAAACATTTAAAAATAATTTACATTTATATGCATTTTTTAAATGTTTAATTACCCATGGCGTTTTTCATAAAATATTCAGTTACGAATTACAATATTTATAAATAGTTATAAATAGAATGAATTTTATAACTTACGTATTTTCATCTGAAGATATTATGAAGATATTCTTTCTTTATTCTCATCTATTTTTATGTGCGTACGTGACACTTTGCAGATATATCCTGTTGTGGAGAATTCTGGAGAAAATTAGCTGGCATAGTTCGCGTACTTGTTCCATTTTCTCCTAAAATTGAAAATAATAATAATAACAGTTTTTGCAACACATGATCACATGAATAAGATTTAATAGTAAACAAGATATACTTTTAACAGCGTGCATTGACATTTTTTGTTATGAATTATGTAAAAAATTTAGATATGTAACACACGTGCCACCAAGGGCATGTTCTGTTTACATCGCAACAGGTCACACCTCTACCACCAGTCGAATTTATACTTCGTAAATGCAAATACTCCTAAGTTATTCGCTCCGAAATCTACATTTGATTTACGCAACGCGTACTTTGTTTAGTTTCTCAACAAACCTAAACAATTTGATATTTGTTGAGCAGCGAAAAAAAGATTTCGGTAGCAATATTGTATTACATATACAGAACTCGGAAATGGCAAAAAAAATCAACCAAAAATACAATCAATTGACAATGGGTTTTCTGGGTTATGCCACTCATTGTTGAATAACAAAAAAGCCCACTTTTAAAAAATCTAATCTTATCGAAAATTATGTACAAAAGATAACCTTTTACTTAAACATATTTATTTTACAAAAATAGCCCCATTTATCTTTCAAAACAAACTTTTATTTATACTTTTTCTAAAAGTATTATGACAAAAATATCTATCTTTGACTTCTGACTTACACGACCCCCTAGTTAGATAATTTTTATACGCTTTTTTATGACACATACCAGATACATGGTTATTGTTTTTGCGATAGGTGTAGCGCTTTCAATTGAAACAGTAAACAAATTATAATAACTAATTTAAAAACTTCATTTGTACGAATTATCACGTGCTTTGATATTTATCGTATGATCGGAACGTGTTATAAGAACAGAGATGTACTACAGAGATATTACAACATTCAAAATAACAATAAATCTATATTTTTACCTTTTAGTATCAATATTTATTAGTTCTTTTATGAATTAAATCAACTTTATATCAGTTCCTGGCTTGTTATACTGTCATTATGTCAAATATAAGGTAGCATCTATCGGCAATTTAAGTAAGCTAAGTTACAGGGGTGTACAAATTCTTGCAACAATCATAATTGTATCTTTAACCTCATAATAAGCTATATTAAAGAATTCGAGTTTTTGTTATTAATTTAAGTATGTTTTTAAAGTTGTAGACACATTAGGGCGAAGCCCTAGTACTTCTTTAAAAGCTAAGGTATAGTACCTCAGTACAAGTTGTATATTGTAGTTTTAAAAAACTAGAATGATTTAGTTAGGAGTTTTTAAGGAGGAAAATCGTCCTGAATGAGATCCTGAACGACTCACACACCAACCGCGTGTATCAGATGTAAAAACAAGTCACTGCGACTGTGCAAACTGACTGTTTACATTTTCTCCTTCCTTACCTATCACAAACTTTATATACAAGTGTTATTTAGCGGCGTTAGTCACACACGATATACAGAACGTTGTTCAGTGTTTATGAATTGAAAATGTTTACACGGGCAGTGCGGCTATGTTCAAATCGAGTGAAATGTCAACTGGTTGACGATTTTACACGACAAATCAGTAAAACTTCCAGTGTACCAAATAGTGATGCCATAACAATACGTAAAGAATCGCTGAATAATCAAAATGATCAGACCAACAAGAAACTGTTCCGGTTGAGAAAATATCACAGGTAGCACGGATTTCTTTTTAGTTTAGATTGATGTTCAAAGTTCGTTGACTCGGTGGACTACGTGACTACCCTCATGTATTCGCGCAACTCAAGTCACCCTTACCGATTGCTTTTAAATCATTTAGATTTATTTACAAATCTAAACAAATGAAGTTATCCTAGATAGATAATAATATATAGTTCCTTATTTGTTTTACCGATAAACACCAAATCAGGACAAAGAAAATAAATATATAAAATAATCATAGGGTCAAAGCAGTGGTCAAAGTATCAAAAAATGTTGGTTAATTATTTACTAAACATCCAAAATCAATTGTTATGATTGAGTTAGCTGTAGGCGATTTTAAAATTCTTTTATTTTGGGGGTGACGTGTCTAAATATAAATATATTTAGAATACTCAAAAACTACAAGTGACTCAAATCAATTATTCATACAGCGACTCTAAATTGTAGCTGTAGAATTTACAGTTACTCAAACCAATATTTAACAGCATTTTTTCTATGTAATTTGTCATTTTACAACGTAGCCATATAATAATAATAAACATTGCAAATACCGTTTTTGATAAACTAGTTCCTCAAATAAAAATTATTTATAAATATTACCTTGTAAGTTGTTTACAAAGGATAATTACATTCAGACATTTTAAGTCATTTAACACAATGAATAATTAACTTTGTTTATCCTGTCACAAATGCGTAATTCTACTACGCAATGAAACACACGACACATTTAGCACAAAATAAATTCATATTTCCTTAAAAATGCACTTACTACACGAAGTTGGCTTCATAATGTCATCTAGGGTTGACCAATATGCATTTATGAATGTTTTAAAATATTTTAGTTATTAAAACAGTATTTATAAACAATTATAATTATTGTATATCAAACCGGTTAGATTTTTTTGCAATAAATCGAAACCTGGGTTGACTCATAAAAAAAAAGTAATTTAATTTTGACCCGGACTCATAAATCAAATATTTGATTTTTTATTAATAGAAATTTTAGAAAGCTCTAATTGTTTTTTAATATAGACACAAATGAATCATTTCATATACTGAAATTAATAATAATAATTACCATATTTATAACTTGAAGCGAAATGTTTGTAAACAAATGTATACTTAAAAATAAATTATAAATGTTGTTTCTTACTTTTTGTTATTAGATCCTTGTCTACGGTTACAACTAAAGCTGTTCCGCAAGCCGTTCTCCAAAATGTAGCTACGAAAGATGAGAGCCGTGAATTCATGGCGTTATTCCCTGATATTGTGCGAGATCTCACAGATGCTGGTCGACATACAGACATTCCAGAGATCACAAGATGGTACTCGAAAGTACTCCAATACAATGTGCCCTGCGGGAAGAAAAATCGCGGTTTAACAACTGTTTTGGCGTACAAATTACTCGAAACCCCAAAGAATTTAACACCCGAAAATATTAGGCTCGCTAATATTCTGGGATGGTGCGTCGAAATGGTAAGTTGTAATTATTTTGTCACTTTATGGAAAAATTATGTGTAATTTATTTGTCCTATTGTTTGAAAAAATATTATGACTGCAAGATAAAAATTTGAATTACAATTTTCTTGTAGTTTGCATAAAAGATAAATATGATCAGTTATTGACGTCATTTGTTTGCAAAACTTAAAACATCTGATTTTAGTTCTTAAGGTCATCAACAAAATATAAACGCTTTTTCCATTATATAAAAAAATTCATTGCGACTTTTGTTGTTTTAAATTATCATAAATTAATATAAATAACATTTAAATTCGTGAAGATTTCGCGTTTAAAATATCTTTAATTTAGCCTACATTCATTCCTAATTCAACCTATCCGACAACTATTACCAATAAATCATTATATCGATCTAATATATTATTCTTCTACTTTTAATATAGTTGCAAGCATTCTTCTTGGTAAGCGATGACATTATGGACGGATCCACTTTAAGACGCGGAGCACCGGCTTGGTACCGTGTGGACGGTGTTGGTTTATCCGGATTTAACGACGCCATCATGATTGAAAATGGCGTTTACTCAATTCTCCGCAAATATTTCCGTGATCATCCATCTTATATCCCGGTTATGGAGCTGTTCCACGACGTCGTGCTAAAGACAAGCATGGGTCAAGCACTGGATCTGCATTGCATCAATAATGGAAAGCCGAATTTGGACTTGTTCTCCATGGATAGATACAGCGCTATTGTTAAATATAAAACCGCGTACTATTCGTTTCAATTGCCAGTTGCATTGGCAATGTATCTAGCTGGAGAATACGATTCAGAATTGCATCGACAAGCTAAAACGATCTTATTGGAAATGGGACATTTCTTCCAAGTTCAGGTTTGTAATTTTTATTATAATTACGTTTTTCCCCAAAGCCATTTATACATAAGTGGTTTAAATAATTTTTTTTTTTTTGCTATAGGATGATTTCCTGGATTGCTTTGGCAACCCGGAAGTGTTGGGTAAAGAAGGTGGTAACGATATTCGTGAAGGTAAATGTACTTGGTTAGCTGTAGTCGCTCTCCAGAGAGCATCACCAGCACAACGTGAACTTATGGAAAGGCATTATGGAAGATCAGATACAGAAAGTGTCCAGGCTATCCAGACTATATTCGAAGAACTTGGTTTACCAAATACTTACGCTGTTTACGAAGAAGAGTCATATAATTTAATTCACACACATATTCAACAAATTTCGGGAGGTTTACCTCATAAATTATTTTTCAAATTTTTGGATATGATTTACAGACGAAACCACTAATTTAATATTTACTAAAGTATTTTTAACTGTGTGATATTCAC